>OW121706.1:24028128-24035628 GCA_933228785.1 Lasioglossum pauxillum | reverse complement strand
CCCTGGACCTTCTAGGACCCAGTAGATAGGGACATTTAGTGTGCACCCGGCCTCCGCGAAGGAGACTTCGGATATGCTTCCTCGCCAACGATGGGCATACGCATAGCATAAATTTTATATCTACTTTTAGCGAGGCGGCTCCACTGTTCAAGTAGAACGGGCGATGGAAAAATCCAGCAGTGCCACCGAGCGTATACAGTGGACGAGTTCTTTGGCCGCATGCGTTTGTGGGAGGATATGGTATTCCTCGCCCAAACGCCTGCGCTCACGGGGAACCACGGGAAGGCGAACTCGCTGCGTGTCGCTCACACGCACACCCGACCCTTTCAGGCGATGGAAATGGAGGAGAGGGAGGTGATAGGTGGTTTGGAGAGGTATGCGGCGTGCTTCGACGGGATAGTCTGACACGGCCGAGCAGGTTTGACATTAGGTGGGACGCTCACCTTGTCGTTTTATTTCACCCTACGAATTAACGGCACGAGTACATGTACAAGTTCCGCCTGCTGGGGTCGTAGGGTGCGCCTTCTGCCGGTCGATTGCCTCTCCTTAGAGAGACATTCCGGCGACGACCGGTCGTATGGACTTCGGGAGAAGTCCCGTTCGTCGCCCAGTACTAAAACCTCGAGCCTCGGTCACGTTGTGACTCACGAAGGAGCTTCGGGCTGAGGCCTCGAGCCTCGGTCACAGAGGGCGTGACTCTCGAAGGAGCTCTAAGCCTCGCCTCGAGCCTCGGTCACGTTGTGACTCATGAAGGAACTCTTGGCTTTGTCGCCCCAGCCGTAGCAACATGCGGCTCCGCAGGAGCCCCGAACCTCGGTCACAGGATAACCGGGGCAGGGGAGAACAGAATTCCGCAGGGGTGGGCAGGGAGGGCACGCAGGTCGTTATCTCGGCTGTGACTCACGAAGGAGTTCGGTGCCGCGGCCGCATGCCCCGCAGCTGAGTACTTCAGCAGCTCGGGAACTACGGTGCCAAGTGGCTGCGCTAACGAGCGCGTCGATTTTGGTAGCACTCACGCAGGAGCCCATACTGTCTTCTCTTGCCTCCTCTTTACTGGTTACTTGTTACTTGTTTGTCAGCAGCACTTTCGCACCGTCACCGAAGTTCGAGGGTGACGGTGGATTGAGTGAATAAGAGTGGCCATGTATATCATGGACCACTGATCCAGTTTTCAATCACCGGGGGTTCGATTGGACAGCATAGACCGCGGTGCTACCTCGATCGGCGCGATCGCGCGCAGTCGCCTCGCACTCTCGTAGGAGTTCCCGTAGGCCTTTATTTCGCTTTATAAGCTACCACACTCCTTTGCTGCAAGCGGCATCCGTTGCCCTATCAATAGGGATTGGGTAGCTCACGACAAGCAGCTTTATGGGTAAACGCCGTGTGGTCTATCGTTTACCCGGGGAGCCGCGGTGATCGAAATCACTCACGCTGGAGCTCCCTCGTTCCATACCAGAGCCCACATTCGTCACCCGAGGGTGTCCAGGTCCTTCCACGTGGAGGAGGGGGTTGGTGCACCAGGGAATAGAACCCTGGACCTTCTAAGACCCAGTAGATAGGGACATTTATTGTAAGACCCGGCCTCCGCGAAGGAGACATCGGGTTTGCTTCCTCGCCATACAGGCACACGCAGCAGATAACATTAAATGCTATCTGCCCCAGCGAAGCTCGGAGGCTGCACCACTGCTAGGGGAGAGTCCGTAGATGGAATGGACTTGAGCTTGGAAAAACCCCTCTCTCACCATTTCTGGATCATCAATAGGGTAGACCGTCCCATACGGGAAGTAACTCGCTTGGCCGTTCCCAGGTCAGCATGGTAACCGACGCAGGAACGTTTCCAGCGGGGGCCACGAGGAGGCGGAGTTACCAGCTTAACGCTCGTTCTCTAACAGGTTGGGCGCGGTTTTCAGGCCGTTTCGCCTATTACACCCTACGATCACAATACCTGGATGTTGAGGTATCGCCTGCGAGGATCGTCAGGGTGGATGTGAAAGTAGTGGACTCTCTATGTGATTTCATCACTGCCAAAGTCTGTGCGACTAAGGCATTTTTCAATTGCGTATTTGTACGCTGGACAATTTTTGTCTCTAAGGCCGTGGTTGGCCGTCTTTCCCGCTCTCTTGCAGTTAATGCATGTCGGTTTCTCCTTGATTGTCGGGCAGTCCTTATAGACGTGCCCGTCTTTGCCACAGTGCCCGCATGTGTCTACCTTTGCTTGACAGTGCTTCGAGACGTGCCCAAATGCTTGGCATTTGAAGCAGCGACTCGCCGCAATGTAATCTCTAACGCCGTGGGCGTTAAATCCTATGAAGACCCGGTTCCTGCTCAACAGGATCTTCCGGGTCTTTGGGGATGTCTCTGCCACCCAGTTGGTGGTTCCCTTATCTCTCTTACCAGTTTTGAAGAGGAGTTTAAACTCCCCTTCTAGATTTTCCTCTGAGGCCAGCTCGAGGTTCTGGTTCCTTATCGCCTTTAGGAGTTCCTCCTCTGCCGTGTCAGAGGGGATTCCAAATATTATTATTTTCGGTCTCCTCCTGGGGAGGGGACCGATCTCGACCTTCTGTCTCAATTCTTTGTTTTTGAGGACTTGCTCAAGGTCCTCTTTCGTTTCCGTTTCTATGAGAATTCCGGAGTTCGCAAGTTTCCTTACGTTCCGGATTCTTATTTTCTGTTCTGTCGGGTTTATAAACTCCGACAGAACCTTTTTCGTCTCGTCGCTATTCGAGATCTCGCTTCCCTTTGCAGGGTAAATTGCCGCTGTCGGCTTAGACTGCTGTATAGCAGTTTTCTTTGCCACTTGCCTTGTTCTCTTGTTGGACTTTATTATGTCCGAGTACAGCAGTGGCTTGGGGGCCGGGGCCTCCTTTACGCCACTGCGCTTCTCGGACACAAGACTGTCCAACTTTGCAGAGAGCTGGTTCAGCTTCTCCTCTAGCGGTTTCTCTTTTTCTAGTTCTTCGAGCTTGGCTCGGAGCTTCTTGTTTTCTTGAGTTAGCTCGATCCTCAAGTCGTTAGCGAAAGCCTCTTCGAACTTAAACATTTCTCTTATTTCCTCAACAATGGTTTCTGCCTTGGTGCGCTGCGCCTTCGGCATGGCCACTGTCTTGAGTAGGGCTTCAAGCTTATCAAACGGTGTTTGCATAAGCTGTCCCTCTAATTTGACGGGGACGGATCTTATAGATCCGTCGTCCGATTGTGTTGGTCCCTTTGGTAGTTTCTTCGGTATCGACTCGGATAAAGAATCCGAGTCGCTGAAGCATATATCCTCATTATATGTTCTTCTTTTCCCTTTCTTCCTCTTTTCGCAGATCCGGGGTTTCAGTCCGGATTTTAACGCTGCCTTTAGCACTGTCCTTAGGTCAGTGTTTGAGTCTACGTCCGAGTAATAATCGTCGTAGTCACTTTCCTCGAAATATGACTCTGAGTCAGAGTCTTTTGCTTCCTCCATTAGCTGTTCTTCTATTGTCATTTTCGGTTTCTCTTGTGTTTCCTTGTCGGCCTCTGCTTTAGCCTTTCCTCCAACTCTATTCTCTTTGTTTCCACCTTTCTTCGTCTTGTTTTTGTTATTTTTGGTTTTTGTTTGTTTGTTAAGTTCCATGTTTGTTCCCACGAGTTGGGACGAAATAATTAGTCGCTCCCCGGGTGACGCCCTTTCCGGGGAGAAGGCTTATGCAACAGGGTTCGCCTAGGTCCTGAGGTTAGCCACTAGGGATTAGTGCTCCCACTAATCGCCGCACGCTCGTGCAAGGAGTCGTCGGACCTCTGTCGCCGCGGTCTTCAACTTAGAGGTAGGGGTTTGATAAAGGGGTTTGTCCTCCCCGCAGTCCGACCAGTTAAGGTAAGACTCTCGTTTCTCCTCCCGTGACGTACCACCGGGTTACGCTCCGGTGGGTCGTTGCCACGGCGAGGAGTTTTCCGATTTTGCGAGTGCCACGGTGATCGCAAGCGATCACTCACGTAGGAGCACTTCCTACCAGAGCCCCATTCGTCACCCGAGGGTGTCCAGGTCCTACCACGTGGAGGAGGGGGTTGGTGCACCAGGGAATAGAACCCTGGACCTTCTAGGACCCAGTAGATAGGGACAGAGGGAATCTCGTTAATCCATTCATGCGCGTCACTAATTAGATGACGAGGCATTTGGCTACCCTTCGTCGACATTTTAAAACGGACGTACTTTCCGGGCCTATATCCCCGGTGGTTACAAACTTAACAACTTATAACTATATAACTATAAATAATAACAACAATAACAATGGTAAGGGTAGTAATAAAATATTTTAGATTTAATAGATAAAATTGTCATAGATAAAAATGCGTATGAGTGTCTTGTAAATACGATGTCATGTAAGTAAAATAAGATCAAATCGTAAATAGTATAAAATAAAATTGAAATAGGATAAGATGAATTAGAGTAGATTGTTAAATAAATAAATAAGTTCGCTCTGGTTCAGATGTTCCTTCCGTAGTCCATAAATTCATTTGCCATTTCAATGGAACTACGCAGGGCAATCATCGATATCGTGATTCTTTCATTTCTATTTATGCCTAGTTTCTTTAACTCTCTTAATGTAGCCGTTGATATTGCTCCCCTGGACCCCACCACAATTGGCAGCACACTTGCTGTTGTTACCCCAAGCTGCCGTACGACTTGGGGTATTAACCTTAGGTACTTCACCTTCTTTTCATTAGCAGCTATGTTCAAATAGTCACCCCTCTCGAAGCGGACCGTTATGTCTACGACATATGCCTGATTCTCATTCATTTTAACGACGAGGTCTGGCTTTAAGGTACCTGCTTCTGATTGGAAGGACTGCTCTAGGCAGACGGCATGGTTGGCTGCTAATTTATTCGCGATTAAGTCCCTGATTTCGTTGTGCCTCTGAATTCTTTTATTCTTTGTTGCACAACATTCGCCTAGAATGTGACCTAAGGTCTCTTGCGGCCCTCTACATCTCCTGCACGTGGTATCGAAATTTGGTTGTCCATTTGCCACAAACTGCTTCATACATACCCTGGTTGGGTATGTATTTGTTCTCAATTTAATGGCATCCGCTGTTCTTGAATGCTTTAGCATGTCATTCCGTATCAACCATGCATTGCTCTCCTTCTGCAGATATTCGCTGGCACCTTGTCCTTGTACTTTCAATTGTGCCCATTGTTTCACAAAATCATTTTTAATTCTGTTTTTACACAGGTCTAATTCTTCTATTGTGGTTGGCCAGCTCACACCTAGTGCTTTTGCATACTCTTTGAGCCTTGGTTCAATCTTTTCGTATTGGATGGCAAGTCCAGTAATAGGGTCGTTTGACTCTTTCGCTTTTTCAGCATTCTTCAAGACCGCTATTTTAACCATACTTTCGATATTTACAAGGCCTAGTCCTCCTAGTCTTTTTGGCACGTACATAAACGGTGTGTTCGTTTTATGGCTGATATGGAGCATCTGCTTAACCTCTTCTCTCACCAGGCCGTCGATTTTTCTCAAAGTATTTTGGGACGGAGGATTCATTATTAAACCATAGGTGTATCGAGGTAATAGGTACGTCGTGAGTAACTCTAGTTTCTGCATAGGCTTTAATGAAACTCGCTTTAGCCTCACCATCAATTCCTGGAAAGCATCGCATTCAAAATTTTCGATCAGGCCTTTCCATGGGGTGATCTTTGTGCCCAAATATCTGATGGCTTCATCCGCCTGTGCTGATGGTACCTTGACTCCATTTATATTTATTCCTGGGTCCCGTATGAACCAGCTTTTACTTGCACGTACAAACTCCATGGCCGAGCACTTGTTAACGGAGAGCTCCATGCCCATCGCTTCCAGGTACTCAACCAGCATCCGCATTTGTTTCTCGGCCATTTCTTTATTTGCACCCATTAACACTAGGTCGTCGGCAAATCCCATTACTGCTACATTTAGGCCGTCAATTTTGATTCCATCTGTATCGGCTTGTAAACGTTCGATTATTGGTTCAATGCATAGATTAAATATTAAGGGGGATAAGGGGTCCCCTTGTTTAACACCCCTTTTAAGGGTTATGGGTACATTGCCCTCTTTTGTCTTTATGAAAGTTTCGCAATTATTGTACATACTCGCCACATAGGCGGCAATTTCTGGATGTACACCTTTTCGTTCCAGTGCTGGCCTTATTGCTGCATGCGGCACAGTATCGAATGCCTTGGCTACATCCTCAATGCCTAGAACTCCGCCAGTCTCCTTAAGTATTCTAAGTGCAGCGCTCAAAATGCGGACATTTGCGAAACATCCGTTTTCGTGTTTAAAACCTTTTTGCCTATCAGACTGGTCTATTATTCGCCTTAGGCGTCTATCCACTAATGCGGAGAACAATCTGCTCAGCATGGAACTTATTGTTATAGGACGCCAGTTCTTAACGTCGCTTGGGTCCTTCCCCACCTTGGGTATCAGCGTTGTCCGATTCTTCCGCCATTGGTTAGGATAGTATTTACACATCAGGAGGATGTTGAAAAATTTGGCCAAGACCACACTAACTCCATCGCTTTTGAGATCCCGTTTGGTGATCCCATCCGGCCCTGCAGCACTTTTGTTGTTCACATGCTTGATTTTGTCTTCTATTTCACATGCGGAAATTGGTATTAAGACATCCTCTATATCAGTCACATGACTGCTCCTTCCATCGAACGGTAACGCTTCTGTGGGTCCCTCGACCCCCCAAAGTCTTTTATAGAGCTCTACTGTCTGGGCTTTTTCTGGTAAGCTATGCTGCTGTAACAGGGACATGTCGTTGGAGGCTATTATGTCGGCCAATTTTTTTGGCTCATTATTAAACAATTCTTGACAGCGAGCATATCCAAACCTCCGTCTTTCGCTTCGACTCGGCTGTTTAAATTGTTTACTTTTTCTTCCATGATTTCTTCGGTTATTTGTGACATTGCCTCCATTCGGTTTTTCATCTCTTACCCTGGGTACATTCTCGTCTTTTTCCAAGCTGCATAGTTGCTTTTCCATTGCTTCGTATAGATGCTCAA
Source organism: Lasioglossum pauxillum (assembly GCA_933228785.1). Classification (NCBI taxonomy): domain Eukaryota; kingdom Metazoa; phylum Arthropoda; class Insecta; order Hymenoptera; family Halictidae; genus Lasioglossum; species Lasioglossum pauxillum. The sequence goes on along the minus strand of OW121706.1, from coordinate 24,028,626 downwards.
TCTGGGCCGTATCGACTGGCCACATGGATGCTATCTCATCCATTTTTCTACACCATTCTGTCCAGGCCAGCGGCACATCGTTTCTCAGCAGAACGGCTTCTTTTAACTTTTCTCGCCATGTTCCATGATCCTCTGACGGACCGGTGGATATTTCCGACGATTCATGAGCTGCGGGAGTAGCTGAATTAGAACCACGATATACAGACGGCGGAGACGGTGAAGGTTCAATTGATGTATCAGTCTCTTCCGCTGGCTCAGGCTGTTCTTCCGAATCACTACCAGTTGGGGTAGGATCGTGGGTCTCCGATCGTGGTCGGTTTATGGACAGCTGTCTCCTTTTGTCGCTTATTTGCTTGTTAGTTTTATTCGGCATATGCTGTGCTATTAGGACATTTATATTTCTCATTCCGGCGTAAGTCTCATTGAGTGCCACAAGTTCTCTTACTTCTTCTTCCGACCATACGGAGCTAGGTGCCCCCTTCGGCTTTGGTGTCCTAT
>OW121706.1:24020628-24023128 GCA_933228785.1 Lasioglossum pauxillum | reverse complement strand
CAATACGACTCACGACACCGTAAAACACTCACGCAAGTCCGAACGTAAGAAATACCAATCCCTACTTCGCCTCTCGTGGAAACTATATATATATATGTATTTAAGACGCAATGCAAAAATTGGCAATTTTCACAGAACCGCGACAAACGCCGACGAAACGCCCATCATTCGCTCGTACGTAGCAATCTTTGCAACCCGACTCAGAAACGCTCTTTAGCGCCCTCCAAAAATATTTGGAGAGGTAAGCGACGGCGGGGACTTACAAGAGCAGCGCAAGCAGTATTTGGTTACGTAAACGACCCTCAGCCAGGCGTGGTCCAGGAATTGTATCCGTGGACCGCAATGTGCGTTCGAAATGTCGATGTTCATGTGTCCTGCAGTTCACACGTTGACGCGCAATTAGCTGCGTTCTTCATCGACCCACGAGCCAAGTGATCCACCGTTCAGGGTAATCGTATATATTTTTTGATTTACAAATCAATATATGTTATATGTCTCTTGTTCTGCGGTTCGTAAGAACGCATTGTACCTGAAAGCTCCAACCAGCGCGCGAAGGAGATTCAGGCGTCGTTTTAAGGACGACACTTTCGTCGTCCGTAGAAACGGAAAAAAAAACCGTCATAGTACGCGGGCGAGACTGCACACGTATCTGACGGCCGGGCGAACAGTACATTAAAAAACCGTTAAACGTGGAAAACGCGGAGAGGAATATTCTGAAAACGACGGGGATCGTAGACAACCCGATACTGGATCCAGAGAAACAATTCCTCTCCTCTTCACTTATTACATTTGGAAGATGTGAGAACGGAGGACTTCACGGCCGGCTCTGGCAGCGGTCATTCGTCCCAAACTCTCGTGGTGCGCACTATTGGGCCACACGCACGGAATAGGGTGTCAAGACTCACGCGACTGCTTTAAAAGCGAGCTTCACGAGCCGGTCCACTTCCCGTAAAACACATTTCCATAAAATGTTGTTGTGTGTGCTCGAGGCAACGATAAATTCCGATACAAGCGGACTCACGAGCCGGCTCTGGCCGTAGGCGATCCCCCGGGTTCTCGTCGTCCCAAGCTCGTCTGCGCGCACTATTGGGCCACACAGAGAGTAGGGTGTCGTCGGGAATAATCGCGCATAGGCTTTATGCGAGCATCACGGCCGGTCCTCTCGGAACACCGTTTTTCTTCGGAACGATATTTTATCATATTATTTTATTCGATACACTGCGGACTCGCGCAGCCGGCTCTGGCAGCGGTCATTCGTCCCAAGCTCTCGTGGTGCGCACTATTGGGCCACACGCACGGAGTAGGGTGTCTTGACTCACGACTGCTTTAAATGCGAGGCATCACGGCCGGTCCGCCGCTCTCGAATGTATGTATAATAATAAATTATATATGTTCCGTTGTCAACGAACACCGCGTGCGGAGCAGCAACGTTTCGTGCTCTTGGTTATACGCGAACTCGAGAAAAATAGAGAGCGGGACTCGCAACCGGCTCTGGCAGCGGTCATTCGTCCCACGCTCTCGTGGTGCGCACTATTAGGCCACACGCACGGAGTAGGGTGTCAGACTCACGACTGCTTTAAAAACGAGCTTCACGAGCCGGTCCTTCACGTCTCGTCTATATTCTCGATGTTCGCGAACGATAACACAAACGCGTGCAACCGCGCGTTTTCCACACAGGTTACCCTGATTTTGTTTGTCCTCTTCGAGACACCGTTTCGAACGGACGACTCCGGACATACTTACAACACAGAGGCGAAGACCGAGGAAGCGAATCGACGCTTACATCCCTGTTCATGCGCTACCGGTAAAATATGTCCGTATGTATAATTGTAGAGAGCCTCCTACACGACGCAGAGGACACCACAGGCGTTATTATATACGCGGTACAACACAACACTCTTTGACACGAGGTATTTTTCAAAGAGAACGACCACCCGGTGGCGGGTGAAAGAAAACATCGGTGTGTGATATCGCAACGACGGGTATTTCTATATTCGTGTGTCGATCTGCAGCATTCAGCGTCCGACGAGATATCGTACGTACCTGATCGTTCGAGTTTGCAAATGCGAACGTCGGTAATGTCGACGATTCCCGAAGACCCGAAGTACAGGCTCTTCAGCACTCACTCCCCAATACAAGTAAACGATAAAACAACACAACACGATGCTCTCTCCACCTTCACGCAAGCACCGTATTAATTTCTGGCCCGTCGTTCTCAATCCCATTGTCGAAAGAGACTGTGTGCCGTATATATATACGCCGTGTTAATATGCACAACATGGTGTTTCTCTGGCGGGCTCTCTCTTGCGCCTTATTTCATTTCACCAACGGACGGGAGCATCGCGCCGCGTTGAGTAACTCTATATGTAGTACTCCGTGTAAAACGCAAAAGCGCGACCTCCTCGCGTAAGCCGTTGGTGAGATGTTTTTCATATGGGGAGTAGTCGTGTCGCTATTGACGCTCTTTATTCGATACTCCCCTTTATATTTTCTTCATCGC
>OW121706.1:24015628-24018128 GCA_933228785.1 Lasioglossum pauxillum | reverse complement strand
ACAAATTCCTTTTCAATATATTCCTTTTGCGTTCTTATTCTGAAGAGAACGTTCATATAGGGTTGCGCTAACATCGGAAGACGCGTATAGCTCAGTAGCATGAGTATCCCAGAAAGCACGTAACCACGGGCGCTGGACAATCGACACAAGTGCCGAGGAAGCGCGGACAGGACGCATGCTGGACTTGGGTTTCCCAATGCCCGTCTGCTCGCTCTGGGCTTGACGAAAGCCAACCTCAATTATTATATGACGTTTCTCTGCAAACATTTAGTTTGACTTCTAATCTAAGTTTTAGTTTCTCTCAAACTTCTTTCCCTAACTATCCCAAATTTTTCGCTCGGATAGTAAAGTTGATGCTCAGTTAGTACGAGTATACACAATATCAGTGAATACAAGTCACCAACCTCCTCGATGGGAGGCTCGCCACATAAGGGCCATTCGGTCTTAGACACCGACCCGTGGCAATGCTGTGTAGAGAAAAGTTCGATTACCAAAAGCACGGTACGAGACAGTCGAGACCGAAGTCTCGAGGCGCCGTGAGAGCTGCTTCTCGACCGAGATCGTAGAATAACCCCAAGCGCGCGCTGAACCGCCCGACTCGCCGAACCGTCGAGTCTCTTAAAGATACCGAACGGCCGGCAAGGACGCCGGCGCCGCGCGGTGAATAGCACGCGCGCTTATGGGCGCAAACCGCCGCGGCAACAGCCCATCCGGCGGGGCTGTTGGGACTTGGAAAAATTTTTGCAAGGAAAATTTTTTTGTACAATACAATAAATTTTTATATTTCCAGGATATTTAACACAAAATATTCAACTTTTCATATACTATCACGGCACTTTGAACATTTTACAAGTCCAACCGCCAAGAGTAAACTTTTTTCCTAGCGTTCCCAGACAATTATAAATATTAGATCATTGTATAATAATGCATTTTAACAATAAATATCAAATATGAAAGCTCTAGGACGAATATTTATCGAATAAATTAAGAATAATGACCGGGCGCATTACTTCCAACTCCGACCGTGCGAAATTTTTCAAAGTCCAACCGCCAAGAGTAAACTTTTTTGCTAGCGTTCCCAGACAATTATAAATATCAGATCATTGTATAATAATGCATTTTAACAATAAATATCAAATATGAAAGATCTAGGACGAATATTTATCGAATAAATTAAGAATAATGACCGGGCGCATTACTTCCAACTCCGACCGTGCGAAATTTTTCAAAGTCCAACCGCCAAGAGTAAACTTTTTTGCTAGCGTTCCCAGACAATTATAAATATCAGATCATTGTATAATAATGCATTTTAACAATAAATATCAAATATGAAAGATCTAGGACGAATATTTATCGAATAAATTAAGAATAATGACCGGGCGCATTACTCCCAACTCCGACCGCCAAGAGTAAACTTATCTATCCGGCGTTCTCGGACACGTATAAATATCAGAACATTGTGTAATAAAGCGTTTGAACAATAAATATCAAGTATGAAAGCGCTGGAATGAGTATTTCTCGTATAAATTGAGAATAATGTCCGGGCGTGTCGATTAGTCGGCCGCTCGGTCGAATCGTTCGACGAGCCGGGGCGCGTCGGTTCGGCGCGCGGCGGAGCTCGAGCGTAATATTTCTAAGTCCGACGGCCAAGAGTGAACTCTCTTCCCAGCCGTCCCGGACGACTTTAGTCGTTATATACGCGTACAATACCGCGTTCTATCAATATTTCTCGAGTTTCAAAAATGTCGGACGCGTATTGCTCCATTTATTGAGAAATAATGCTCCGACCGCCAAGAGTAAACTTATCTTTCCGGCGTTCTCGGACACGTGTAAATATCAGAACATTGTGTAATAAAGCGTTTGAACAATAAATATCAAGTATGAGAGCGCTGGAATGAGTATTTCTCGTATAAATTGAGAATAATGTCCGGGCGTGTCGATTAGTCGGCCGCTCGGTCGAATCGTTCGACGAGCCGGGGCGCGTCGGTTCGGCGCGCGGCGGAGCTCGAGCGTAATATTTCTAAGTCCGACGGCCAAGAGTGAACTCTCTTCCCAGCCGTCCCGGACGACTTTAGTCGTTATATACGCGTACAATACCGCGTTCTATCAATATTTCTCGAGTTTCAAAAATGTCGGACGCGTATTGCTCCATTAATTGAGAAATAATGCTCCGACCGCCAAGAGTAAACTTATCTTTCCGGCGTTCTCGGACACGTGTAAATATCAGAACATTGTGTAATAAAGCGTTTGAACAATAAATATCAAGTATGAGAGCGCTGGAATGAGTATTTCTCGTATAAATTGAGAATAATGTCCGGGCGTGTCGATTAGTCGGCCGCTCGGTCGAATCGTTCGACGAGCCGGGGCGCGTCGGTTCGGCGCGCGGCGGAGCTCGAGCGTAATATTTCTAAGTCCGACGGCCAAGAGTGAACTCTCTTCCCAGCCGTCCCGGACGACTTTAGTCGTTATATACGCGTACAATACCGCGTTCTATCAATAT
>OW121706.1:24000628-24010628 GCA_933228785.1 Lasioglossum pauxillum | reverse complement strand
ATATCTGGTCTACGACTTGTTGTCCCTTGATTTCTAATTCCCTCCTGCTGTTTCCGGTTATTACTACTATAAGGTCGTCCGCGTACGCGATGAATTTACCCGGGATCAAGGCTTCTAGTAGCCTCAGGAGTTCGTCAAACATAAGATTCCAGCACGCCGGTGCGAGGACAGAGCCCTGAGGGCATCCTCTAGTGGCGCACTTGGAAATCTTTTCTTCTCCTGCCGCGATGCTTACCCTGCGGTTGTCGAAGTAATTCGCGATCACTTCGAAGACATTCCGCGGGCAGCCTCGCTCCCTTAGACTTTGAAGTACTAAGGGCCACCAAACGTTATCGAACGCGCCCGAAATGTCGAAGAGCAGCCCCACCGCATATCGATCCTCGGTAGCATCGACTATGCGGCGCAGCTCAGCAATCGCGAGCTCTGTCGACTTGTTAGGCATAAAGCCATACTGCCGCTCGGAAATCTGGCCCGGTGCCATCGCGGTCTGATCTAGTCTCCTCTTAAGGAGTTTCTCAAAAAGTTTCCCTACAACAGAGAGGAGGCAAATCGGTCGGTATGATTTCGGGTCCTTCACGTCTTTCCCTTCGCCTTTCAGGAGGACTCTAAGTGAACCCTCCTTCCAGATCGAGGGGAAGACGCCCCACTGAAGGCACCCGTTGAAGAGCCGTACCAGTTGGTCGGGGATGACTGTGGCCGCTGCCTTCAGCACCCCGACTTCGATGCAGTCAAGCCCCGGTGCTTTATTATTTTTAAATGTCCTAACCGCGTCGATGACTTCCTCTTTACCGAACGGGGAAGCGTCTTCCGTGCTTGGCGCGATTCGTGCATTTTCCCTAATTGTACGCTGCTCGGGCGTATCCTCTTCTACGCGGTCTTCGGGGACGTGCGCTTCCAGCAGCAGTTTGGCTGTTTCTACCGCGCTGGTCGTATGACCATTTCCACGCCGGAGGGTGCTAAGCACACTCTGAACTTGGAGTTTCTTCGCCTGGAGTTTGTATACGGTACCCCAGGGCTCCTCGTTCCCGTGCGACGTTACGAACTTCTGCCAGCTCTCGAGCTTCGCCTTCTTCACCTCCCTGCTGTATTTACGCACTGAGGAGCGGTAAGTCAACTTCTTCTGGGGGCGAGCGAACTCGTCTCTTTCTTGCTGGAAGGCACGTCTCCGCTGGTGTGCGGCCTTCTTGAGCTCCGTGAGCTCTTTCGTCCACCACGGGTTGGACTTCCTAAACTTACGTTTACGTGGCATCGACGCTGTGCAGGCATCAGTTATGACGACTGCAAGCGTTTCTGCCATCCTCTCGACCCCTTCCGCCGATTCCAGTTCGAGGGGCGCCAGTCTCGATCGGGAGAGATCGGCCAAGCGCTCCCCGAATTTCGCCCAGTTGGCTTTGCGCGTGTTGAACCTGTCGTTGGCTGCATTCCGTCCTGTTGATGATGATGATGATGTCTTCTTTGGTGCCCTAATCCTGATGTCCACGGCTCTGTGGTCGCTTGTCGTCCAGTCGTCCCTGACGTTCCATCCGCGGATGAGCCCGGCCATTGATGGTGACGCCAATGTCACGTCGATGTAGGAAGATCCTCTCGGTGTCCAGAAGGTCGGTGGCTGCTCGACGTCGTTTATAACTTCCATGTTGAACGCTGCTATGAGGGCTTCCAACTGGGCTCCTCTGTCGTCGGCGTTCTGTGGGCCCCAGAGAGGTGATCGCGCGTTCGCGTCTACTGAAACTAATACTCTCTGCCCCCTCAGCGAACTTAATACCATTTCGAGGTGTCTGAGGTGCTTCTCGATCTCGTCGCAGTGCTGAAAGTAACACGATACGACGTAGAACGAGCAGCCGGGTGCCAGCACCTCCGCACACGCGCAGTGGGAGTTGCTGAGCTGCGAGACGAAAATAGCATCGAAGTGAGGGTTGCAGACGGCCACGGCAGCCCACGGGGACTGTGTCTGGTCGGCTGCAATCCTCACTCCGGCTCCTAAGCTACAGATAGTGCTGCCCGCTCCCTGCTTCCTGACGTATATTTCCTGCAGTAACAGGACGTCAAGTCGCTTTTCGGCTACAAGCTGGCGCACTTCTCCGCTGACTACTTCTGAACGTCGCATGTTCAGCTGCATTATCCTAATTCCCGTGTACGCGTTCGCGGTCGCGGGCTCCGAAAGCCTTTCTCCTTGTCGTACGTTCGAGTGGGTATTGGGGACGCTGGTCGAAGGCGGAGACGAAGCGCTTGCGGGCACAGAAGCCCTGGTCAACGCGGGCACGGACGCGGTTTCGCATGCGGTCGCGGGGCTGTTCGCGGAGCTAATCGCGGAGCTAGTGTTCAGTTCCCTTCCCGGGTGATTTTGGACGGCCTGAAGACCGGAACCTCGTTGGGTCTGCACCACCGTCGGCGCGGAGAGGGGGGAAGCGCGGTGAGGAGGATTCGCGAGGCAAGCGGCCACAGTCATCGAGCGCGTTGTACGACGGCTCCGCGTCTCGACTGATGGTGCGACCGTGTGTGTCCCTCGTTGTCCTCTGATCTCCGACGGGCGAAGTGTTGCCGGCCGAGATCTTCTCACCGCTTCCATGTTAGTCTCCCCCGGCCCAGCTCCCACCCGGAGATCCGAATGGGGAGCGAGTTTACCTCCGGAGTTTTTTGAGCTTGAGGAGACCATCATGTTTGTATTTTTTGGCGCGGCTGGATTGTTAGACCCCCAGTGCCCGGGTCGGCTGGAACAGTAAGAGAAAATAGATTAGTGCACGGAGGGATCATCCTGTCGGAACGGCCAGATTGTAATTGTTCTATGTAAGTTTGACCTCTGCCTGACTCACGATGGAGCTCGGGACCGCGGTCACAACGTGACTCTCGCAGGGGTTCCGGGCCTCGGTCGGCAGTGGCTCGTTTCCGACAGGGTACCAGCACGTTGGGTGGGACGGCCCAGCGGCTGGGGAAATGGGAGACAAGGATTTATAGTGGTTGCCTCCTCCACTCTTGAGTGCTCTGTTAGGGCGTCACCACGGCATCCACCTTCGTATTATTATAGTAATTGTTATTATAGTGACAACGGCGCCTACGCTTGCATGTTTGTCGGCTATCTTCCAGCGGCGTATTGCTTTCCTCAATTTGACTGGGTCCCCAGCGGCGTATTGCTTATGGTAACGTTATTTAAAGTTCCGGCGGCGTATTGCCTCTGGTGACCCTCTTTTCGAGTTCCAGCGGCGTATTGCCACTGACTCTACAGGCTTATCGAGGGAAAGCATCGCCCCGGTTGATCTTTCTGCCGTTTGCTTGGGCACTACACAATGCAGAATCTGCAAAACTGCTCAAAGCAAAATAGGAATCGATAGGTACCAGCGGCATATTGCCCCTATAGTACCCATCGATTCCTTTAAGTGCTGGCGGCGTATTGCTTCCAGCACCTGAATGTTAGACGAGTGTCGTAGTTCCGTCTATTTCGAATTGCTCGCCAGTTCCGATTGCCCTCTTCATCGGACTGCGAGGGCAGATTCTGCAAAAGTGCTCAAAGCAAAATAAGAACCGATAAGTACCAGCGGCATATTGCCCCTGTAGTACCCATCGATTCTTCCAAGTGCTGGCGGCGTATTACCTCCAGCACCTGAGTATTAGACGAGTGTCGTAGTTCCGTCTATTTCGAATTACTCGCTAGTTCCGCTTGCCCTCTTTGTCGGACTGCGAGTGTCTCCGACTGCTAGCTAAGTTCCTTTCATCGGAGACTTTGTAGCTGTTTATTAGCTACATTATTCATGCAAGCGGTTACACGCTCGCGTAGAGTCGTGTCCTTGCCGTCGCGTGCCATCCTCACGCGCCAGCTAGGCGTCGCCCTACCAGCACGTGCCTGTTCACGTGCTGGCGGCGCGGTGCGCTCATATCATCACGCCCCGCTTGTCACTCCTCTACCCTCATCTCAGCTTGTGGCATTGGACACTCGGCTCCGAGGCATAGGTTCCGGTGGAAATGCCGGAGGCTTCGCTCACGTTAGAGCTCTCTCTACCAGAGCCACGGTGATCACATGGGACTCACTCACGTAAGAGCTCTCTCCTTACCAGAGCCACGGTGGTCGCATAGGACTCACTCACATAAGAGCTCTCTCCTTACCAGAGCCACGGTGATCACATAGGACTCACTCACGTAAGAGCTCTCTCCTTGCCAGAGCCACGGTGGTCGCATAGGACTCACTCACATAAGAGCTCTCTCCTTACCAGAGCCACGGTGGTCGCATAGGACTCACTCACGTAAGAGCTCTCTCCTTACCAGAGCCACGGTGGTCGCATAGGACTCACTCACGTAAGAGCTCTTTCTTGGATTGCTCCCTCTGTACCACACTCTTTTGCTGCTAGCGGCATCCGTTGCCCTACAAATAGGGATTGGGTAGCTCACGACAAGCAGCTTTATGGGTTAACGCCGTGCGGTCTATCGTTTACCCGGGGGGCCGCGGTGCCTGCAGTGTCACTCACGCTGGAGCTCCCTCGTTCCATACCAGAGCCCACATTAGTAACCCGAAGGTTTCCAGATCCTTCCGCGTGGAGGAGGGGGTTGGTGCACCAGGGAATAGAACCCTGGACCTTCTAGGACCCAGTAGATAGGGACAGAGGGAATCTCGTTAATCCATTCATGCGCGTCACTAATTAGATGACGAGGCATTTGGCTAAACCTGTGCTACCACCGATGGAGGTAGCAGACTTCCGGGGTATAACCTCCCCGTGAGGTGTATTACAAACACAAAAATAACTACTAACCGCCTTAACTAATTCTTTATTTTCATAGTGGCTTTAACGAGATTCCCGTCCCTAACCACTACCAAGGGAGCTGCCTACGAGCTTGGAAAAATTAGGAACGGGGACCCTTACGGGAGGCGAACTTAGTCACTTGCCAGAGGCATGTGTCCAGGGATACCACGCGGAGGTGTCGCCCCGGGCTCTATGCACGCAGAACCACATGCATGCAGAACTGCATGAACATGGTTTCACATGCATAGACCCCGCCCCGCGCCATACTATACTACTGTATAGTACGACTCGCACCGTTCGGTGTATCGACCGAACGGGCTCTATTTCTTTTTGAGTTAGCAGGCAGCTGCTTTGTCAATGATTCAGTCATTCTTTATTTTTTTTTTTAAATCGGCTTGCAGTCGCTTTGTCAATTTATTTATCTTCGGTTAATCAGCGGACTGCAGCTTTGTCAACTGTGGTCACCAGTAGTCATGAATGTACGTACTCTCTACGTACTTTATAAAAACGATCGTTCTATACGATCGTAGTCAGTAACGTCCTTCACAATCATATTATATGATCGTAGTCAATAAATTGGTTGGCCATCTCAATTGAAGAGCGGAGGGCTATCATTGCCACGGTCAGTTGGTCACCCTTCGTAAATCCTAGGGTCATCAGGTTTTTCTTCGTTGACTCCGGCATGGCCCCCCGGCAGCCTACCACTATTGGCAGTACTTCGGCTGTTTTGCATTTCAATTTTAGTTTAAGTACTTGCGCGGTTTCTTTATACTTATCGATCTTGTCCTTCATCGCTTTTCGCAAGTTTTCCTTGTCTTCGTACCGTACGGTCACATCCACTACGATGAGCCTTTCCTGGTCTTTAATAACCAGATCGGGCTTCTTCAGTTCTCCCAGGACCATGACCGTCGGTTCCACGAATACAGCGCATGTTTTCGAAGTCTTCTCTTCAATTAAGCGCACAATCTCATTGTGCCGATTCATCCTTGCCGATTTGGTGTGGGTACAGCTTCCCAGCACATGTCCTAGGGTCTCCATTTGACCCTTGCACCTCCGGCATTTGGGGTCGACATCCTTGTCCGCTCTGTATAAGACTACCCTTGTACCGAAAGTGTTGCTTCTCATCCTTAGCGCATCCAGGTATCTTGATGGCTTTAGCAGCCACGGTTTATGAAGCCAGGCGTTTCCGACCTTGTCGTTGAAGAATTCGTGAACGCCTTGGCCTTGGGACTTGAGTTCTTCCCACCTTTTCCTGGTGTTTTCTTTTAACTCCATTCGCGCATTCGTTATTTCATCCATCGATGCTGGCCACCGAAGTCCTACCGATTGGGCATACTTTAACGTGATTGCTTCCTGTTTCTTGTAGGCTTCTTTCACCGCATCGTCTTCGTTTTCCATCATTTGGAGGCTACTTCTTAGTTTTGCGATCCGAACGATATCAGCCATCTTTGGCATCCCCAGTCCGCCATTCCTTCTCTCAGTATAAATTAGTCCATCCGTCGTTGATGGATGGAGGTGCAATATAGTCTTCACTATTTGCTTTATCTCGTGGTCCAATGAATTAAGGAGGACCAGTGCCGGCGGATTTGCTACCAACAGATGGATATACTTTGGCAGTAAGTGCGTCCGGATCAAGTTTACCTTTTGATCTGGCTTTAGATCCATTCTCTTTATGTTTCCCGCAGCTTTCACAATGTCCTCTGTACTTGCGCGTTGCAGCCCTTTCCATGGACCCAGTGTCACTCCGAGGTAGCCGATTGTGTTCCCAGGCTCCGAAGCAGGTACCTTCTTATCTCCTATTTTAATATCAGGGTCTGCTACGTGCCACGTTTTCCCCTTCTGGATAATTTGGAATGTAGAGCATTTTTCTGCTTGTATGCTCATCCCCAGCTCTCTTAGGTATTCGTTGAGTTTCTGGATTTGTCTCTTCGCTTCCTCCTTTGTTCTTGCGGGGAGCACCATATCATCTGCGAAAGACAAAATTGATACCCTTTCTTCTCCGATTTGTATACCTTCAGTGGTTTCGTCAATTTCTTCTATAATGGGGTCGATTATGGTGTTGAATAGCAGGGGTGAGAGCGGATCCCCTTGCTTGACTCCTCTTCTGAGCGTTACTTTTATGCTCTCCTCCTTTGTTCTGATCTCGGTACGGCAACCTTCGTACATCTTTTCTATGTACTCCGTGACCATTGATGGAATTCCTTTCCTTCGTAGCCCGTCTCCTATCGCTTTGTGCGGGACCGTATCGAAGGCTTTCGATATATCGACTACTGTCACTACGCCGCCAGTCTTCTGCTTCATTTCCGTTATGATCCTGTCCAGTATAGCTATGTTCTGCTTACACCCATCCTCCATTGTAAACCCTTTCTGTCTTCTGCTGTTCCTGACGACGTGTCTCAGTCTGTTGTCCAGCATTGAAGAATACATTCTTGATAGGAGTGATCCTATCGTGATCGGGCGCCAGTTTTTCGCGTCTCTTGCGTCCTTTCCAGGTTTTGGGATTAGGGTTGTACGGTTTAGTCTCCATTGTGCTGGGAATGATTCCGTCAGCATCAGGAGATTAAAGAATTTGGACAGGATGTGTAGCATTCCTGGCTTCCTCAGGTGCGCTTTGGTGATGCCGTCGATACCTGCTGCCGTGCCCGTTTTAATCCTCTTCATTTTCGTTACTAATTCTTCACTTGAGATGGGTGTCCACACTCTTTCAGTGGGGACATCTTCTCTTTGTGCACCACCTAGCCTTGGAATTCCTGTGGTCGGCCCTTCGGTTCCCCACAGGTCCCCATATAGCTTTTCGATGCTTGCTTTCTCCGGGAGCTCTACCCGTTTTCTCCTCTCAAATGTCTCCCCTGCGACCGCCATATCCACCAGTTTCCTCGGACACTTTTTATACAACTCTTGAAACCGAGCGTATTTGTATTTCTTGTAGCGGGTGCGGTCGCATTCCTTCCTCTTGTTTTTTGCTTGCCCGTTTAATTTCTTCCTGGAATTTCCCTTATTCTTTTCTACTCCGGTTTGTAGTTTTTCCATGAGTGCTTCCAGTATTCTCTCGATATCGAGGGTGTCAGGTTGATCCTTGGTTTCCACTCCCATTATCATTTCTTCTATCGATTTCATCTCGTGTTTAGAAGGTAATGGGTTGGCTCGTATCACTGTTCTAAATCGTCCCTTCCATTCGTCGAATTCAGGGAGATCCAGCGATCCCAGGTTTGAATCCCGACCGTTGTTCTCTTCGGTCACCGATTCGTTAATCGTTGACACTTCCGTAAGCCCAATATCGTTTCCGTTTTCGTCGTTTACGATCGACATATCTATGTCATTTGTTTGCGGCCCTGTGTGTCCACTACTGTGACTAATTATCTCACTTTCACTGTTTATTCTGTTTAAACTGTCACGTTCACTAAAGATTGCATTTTCGTTGGCACTGGCGTTCGTATTCACGTTCAAGCTAACGTTTGTCGTAGCGTTCATATTTATGTTCGCATTAATGCTCACGTTAACGTTCGCACTGGTATTTACAACATCGTTAGAATTTGCACCAATACTTGCACTAATATCCGACCTGTCACTTTGTGTCACGCTGTTTAAACGGTTTTGTTTCTTCAAATCACTTCGTTTATCCCTGATTTGTTTTAGTGTTTTATTGGGGAAGTGATTTTTAATGGCCACATTTGGGAGACTGTCATTTTTATATATAGCGTTTAATCTTATTAATTCTTCTGTCTCCTCCTCTGTCCACACATGATTACGTCGCCCAGGTTTTCCTTTTGGGCGTTCACATACTTCTCTTCTTTTCCTATTCCTTTCAGCTGGATGTCGATGTCTTTCGTGTGTTGATAGTCCCCTGACAGAGGAGAATGACTCGCTACAGATCCCACAAACGTGCTCTAGTTGTCGCGTTTCCACTGTATTTTTACACTTTGGGATGTGGCACCGGCAGTTATGTAGGCCGGGGAACTTTTTCAGGCACTTCCTACACTGCCACATCACTTTCACTGTTTCGTGGTTTTGATTTAAATGCTCCTTTAAATCGTTTAAGTTTAAAAACGCGACAGTTCTGTTTAAACACTGACACACAGGGCAATAATCCATATTCACTAATGGCACTGAAACTGTCACTTCACCTATTTCACTGTTTTCACTTTGTTCACTCTGTTCACAATATCCAGAATGATCAGTATGTGTGTTTCCTATATTCCTGTCAGTTTGTGCCATTTGTGAATTGTCCACTCCATTGTCCATCTCATTGTCCATTGACTCGCCTTGGTCATCATCAGTTGATCCCCCAGCCGATGCGGGAAAACCCGCCACAGATCCTCGGGGACCGTTAGAATCTGCGTTCCATTGTCTACCGCCGCTGGTAACCGTTGACATTCACCGGAGCGCGAGCGCCGCGATGTTGACTCAACGAAGGTCGCGCGAAGACCTTAAGAGAGTCATAGTTACTCCCGCCGTTTACCCGCGCTTTTTTGAATTTCTTCACGTTGACATTCAGAGCACTGGGCAGAAATCACATTGCGTCAACACCCGTGGGGGCCATCGCAATGCTTTGTTTTAATTAGACAGTCGGATTCCCCTAGTCCGTGCCAGTTCTGAGCTGAGCGTTGAATGGCGGCCGAAGAGGACGATCGTTCTAGACGAAAGCCTCGCAGCAAGGAAGATCCGCGGGAGGCCAAGGCACGGGACCGAGCTCGGATTCCCATCAATGTGTTCACCTCGCCCAGGCCCGGCACGTCAGCCAGACCCGCTTCCCGACCAAGCCCGACACGCCCCGCTCCTCAGAGCCAATCCTTATTCCGAAGTTACGGATCCAATTTGCCGACTTCCCTTACCTACATTAATCTATCGACTAGAGGCTCTTTACCTTGGAGACCTGCTGCGGATATGGGTACGAACCGGCGCGACACCTCCACGTGGCCCTCTCCTGGATTTTCAAGGTCCGAGGGGAAGATCCGGACACCGCCGCAACTGCGGTGCTCTTCGCGTTCCAAACCCTATCTCCCTGCTAGAGGTTTCCAGGGAACTCGAACGCTTATACAGAAAAGAAAACTCTCCCCGGATCTCCCGACGGCGTCTCCAGGTCATTTTGGGTTACCCCGACGAACACTCTTACGAGGGCCCGAATGGTAAGCGGTTCCGCTGCCGGGTTCCGGAATAGAAACCGGATTCCCTTTCGCCCGATGGGTGTGTGTTTGTTTATCAATATTATGATATTTGCTCTCTCTCTCTCTTAGGACACCTCATCTACATAGGATTTCTCTTAGGGCTTAGGA
>OW121706.1:23995628-23998128 GCA_933228785.1 Lasioglossum pauxillum | reverse complement strand
AACACAACCAAAGAGACACGAGAGAAAGAGAGAGAGAGAGATCTTAAGACGCACTTAGGCCGTCATCAATACGATTCAACGCGAACGTGGCGATGAAATGGCAATCGCACAGATTAGCGAGGACACGTCGACGACGGGGAATAATTCCAACCCGATCAAGTACGACGTGCTCATCCCGCACATTGCTGAGCGTTGCTCGGCTGTCCATCGATCATCAAAGCGTTCGGTAGATCGAGAGATCTCTCTCTCTTTTTTTTCTCTTCCCTCCGAAGACTCCGAAAGGTTATATAATGTGTTTATCGAAATCGCCGGCAACGACGACCCTCCGCCGCCATATGGCAATTATAACGTAGAGTTAAGAAACTCGTCCACGCACAGGCATATTCTCTCCCTGGGGCTTAACATTGTCACACCACACACACACACTCTGTGTGCCACACAGTATTCTTTCTTTCTTTTAATATTTGTGTGTCCATCTCTGTAGTCTCTCGAGACTCTCGGTAAATATACCGCCTCTTTCGTATACGCATCATTTCAGGCGACGTCGGGAGCGCGTTAATGTTCATGAGTGGAAACGCTTCTTTCCGCAAGGCGAATCGTTTCGCAGAGAGGGTGAGAGATTTGGAGATCCTCGTCGAAGCGGTGCCTACGGGCGGTCGTATTTTCAATACGACTCACGACACCGTAAAACACTCACGCAAGTCCGAACGTAAGAAATACCAATCCCTACTTCGCCTCTCGTGGAAACTATATATATATATGTATTTAAGACGCAATGCAAAAATTGGCAATTTTCACAGAACCGCGACAAACGCCGACGAAACGCCCATCATTCGCTCGTACGTAGCAATCTTTGCAACCCGACTCAGAAACGCTCTTTAGCGCCCTCCAAAAATATTTGGAGAGGTAAGCGACGGCGGGGACTTACAAGAGCAGCGCAAGCAGTATTTGGTTACGTAAACGACCCTCAGCCAGGCGTGGTCCAGGAATTGTATCCGTGGACCGCAATGTGCGTTCGAAATGTCGATGTTCATGTGTCCTGCAGTTCACACGTTGACGCGCAATTAGCTGCGTTCTTCATCGACCCACGAGCCAAGTGATCCACCGTTCAGGGTAATCGTATATATTTTTTGATTTACAAATCAATATATGTTATATGTCTCTTGTTCTGCGGTTCGTAAGAACGCATTGTACCTGAAAGCTCCAACCAGCGCGCGAAGGAGATTCAGGCGTCGTTTTAAGGACGACACTTTCGTCGTCCGTAGAAACGGAAAAAAAACCGTCATAGTACGCGGGCGAGACTGCACACGTATCTGACGGCCGGGCGAACAGTACATTAAAAAACCGTTAAACGTGGAAAACGCGGAGAGGAATATTCTGAAAACGACGGGGATCGTAGACAACCCGATACTGGATCCAGAGAAACAATTCCTCTCCTCTTCACTTATTACATTTGGAAGATGTGAGAACGGAGGACTTCACGGCCGGCTCTGGCAGCGGTCATTCGTCCCAAACTCTCGTGGTGCGCACTATTGGGCCACACGCACGGAATAGGGTGTCAAGACTCACGCGACTGCTTTAAAAGCGAGCTTCACGAGCCGGTCCACTTCCCGTAAAACACATTTCCATAAAATGTTGTTGTGTGTGCTCGAGGCAACGATAAATTCCGATACAAGCGGACTCACGAGCCGGCTCTGGCCGTAGGCGATCCCCCGGGTTCTCGTCGTCCCAAGCTCGTCTGCGCGCACTATTGGGCCACACAGAGAGTAGGGTGTCGTCGGGAATAATCGCGCATAGGCTTTATGCGAGCATCACGGCCGGTCCTCTCGGAACACCGTTTTTCTTCGGAACGATATTTTATCATATTATTTTATTCGATACACTGCGGACTCGCGCAGCCGGCTCTGGCAGCGGTCATTCGTCCCAAGCTCTCGTGGTGCGCACTATTGGGCCACACGCACGGAGTAGGGTGTCTTGACTCACGACTGCTTTAAATGCGAGGCATCACGGCCGGTCCGCCGCTCTCGAATGTATGTATAATAATAAATTATATATGTTCCGTTGTCAACGAACACCGCGTGCGGAGCAGCAACGTTTCGTGCTCTTGGTTATACGCGAACTCGAGAAAAATAGAGAGCGGGACTCGCAACCGGCTCTGGCAGCGGTCATTCGTCCCACGCTCTCGTGGTGCGCACTATTAGGCCACACGCACGGAGTAGGGTGTCAGACTCACGACTGCTTTAAAAACGAGCTTCACGAGCCGGTCCTTCACGTCTCGTCTATATTCTCGATGTTCGCGAACGATAACACAAACGCGTGCAACCGCGCGTTTTCCACACAGGTTACCCTGATTTTGTTTGTCCTCTTCGAGACACCGTTTCGAACGGACGACTCCGGACATACTTACAACACAGAGGCGAAGACCGAGGAAGCGAATCGACGCTTACATCCCTGTTCATGCGCTACCGGTAAAATATGTCCGTATGTATAATTGTAGAGA
>OW121706.1:23990628-23993128 GCA_933228785.1 Lasioglossum pauxillum | reverse complement strand
GAGTCACCAAAGCAAACGATGGACGAACGTTACCGCCCGCCACCGATTGGTTTTGATCTAATAAAAGCGTTCCTACCATCTCTGGTCGGAACTCTGTTTTGCATGTATTAGCTCTAGAATTACCACAGTTATCCAAGTAAATGTGGGTACGATCTAAGAAACCATAACTGATTTAATGAGCCATTCGCGGTTTCACCTTAATGCGGCATGTACTGAGACATGCATGGCTTAATCTTTGAGACAAGCATATGACTACTGGCAGGATCAACCAGGGAGCTTCGACAATTTTTGTCGTTCTTTGAATATATAATAATAATAATATGTGTCTTTTCGTCGCCAGCTCTTTCAGAGACAGGTCGACGACACTCTCTTTTTCTTTCTCCTCCTCCTCTCAATTCATTTCTACTCGTTCGAATTCTCAGAGAACCTTTCGAACGATTTTATATCATATTTCCTCCTCTTCCTTCGGGATTCTTTTTTCCTTTCCTTTCCTTCCATCCCTTTTCTCTTTCCATTCCTTTCTCTCACTTTCTTTCATTTCTCAACCTCGAACAAATTCCTTTTGCCAGTTCCCTGCGTTCTCGGTTTATATTTTTATCATATCATCACAAATCATTGATGAAATTCCTTTTTAATATTTCCCTTTTTTGCGTTTCTCTCGAGAACAAATTCCTTTTCAATATATTCCTTTTGCGTTCTTATTCTGAAGAGAACGTTCATATAGGGTTGCGCTAACATCGGAAGACGCGTATAGCTCAGTAGCATGAGTATCCCAGAAAGCACGTAACCACGGGCGCTGGACAATCGACACAAGTGCCGAGGAAGCGCGGACAGGACGCATGCTGGACTTGGGTTTCCCAATGCCCGTCTGCTCGCTCTGGGCTTGACGAAAGCCAACCTCAATTATTATATGACGTTTCTCTGCAAACATTTAGTTTGACTTCTAATCTAAGTTTTAGTTTCTCTCAAACTTCTTTCCCTAACTATCCCAAATTTTTCGCTCGGATAGTAAAGTTGATGCTCAGTTAGTACGAGTATACACAATATCAGTGAATACAAGTCACCAACCTCCTCGATGGGAGGCTCGCCACATAAGGGCCATTCGGTCTTAGACACCGACCCGTGGCAATGCTGTGTAGAGAAAAGTTCGATTACCAAAAGCACGGTACGAGACAGTCGAGACCGAAGTCTCGAGGCGCCGTGAGAGCTGCTTCTCGACCGAGATCGTAGAATAACCCCAAGCGCGCGCTGAACCGCCCGACTCGCCGAACCGTCGAGTCTCTTAAAGATACCGAACGGCCGGCAAGGACGCCGGCGCCGCGCGGTGAATAGCACGCGCGCTTATGGGCGCAAACCGCCGCGGCAACAGCCCATCCGGCGGGGCTGTTGGGACTTGGAAAAATTTTTGCAAGGAAAATTTTTTTGTACAATACAATAAATTTTTATATTTCCAGGATATTTAACACAAAATATTCAACTTTTCATATACTATCACGGCACTTTGAACATTTTACAAGTCCAACCGCCAAGAGTAAACTTTTTTCCTAGCGTTCCCAGACAATTATAAATATTAGATCATTGTATAATAATGCATTTTAACAATAAATATCAAATATGAAAGCTCTAGGACGAATATTTATCGAATAAATTAAGAATAATGACCGGGCGCATTACTTCCAACTCCGACCGTGCGAAATTTTTCAAAGTCCAACCGCCAAGAGTAAACTTTTTTGCTAGCGTTCCCAGACAATTATAAATATCAGATCATTGTATAATAATGCATTTTAACAATAAATATCAAATATGAAAGATCTAGGACGAATATTTATCGAATAAATTAAGAATAATGACCGGGCGCATTACTTCCAACTCCGACCGTGCGAAATTTTTCAAAGTCCAACCGCCAAGAGTAAACTTTTTTGCTAGCGTTCCCAGACAATTATAAATATCAGATCATTGTATAATAATGCATTTTAACAATAAATATCAAATATGAAAGATCTAGGACGAATATTTATCGAATAAATTAAGAATAATGACCGGGCGCATTACTCCCAACTCCGACCGCCAAGAGTAAACTTATCTATCCGGCGTTCTCGGACACGTATAAATATCAGAACATTGTGTAATAAAGCGTTTGAACAATAAATATCAAGTATGAAAGCGCTGGAATGAGTATTTCTCGTATAAATTGAGAATAATGTCCGGGCGTGTCGATTAGTCGGCCGCTCGGTCGAATCGTTCGACGAGCCGGGGCGCGTCGGTTCGGCGCGCGGCGGAGCTCGAGCGTAATATTTCTAAGTCCGACGGCCAAGAGTGAACTCTCTTCCCAGCCGTCCCGGACGACTTTAGTCGTTATATACGCGTACAATACCGCGTTCTATCAATATTTCTCGAGTTTCAAAAATGTCGGACGCGTATTGCTCCATTTATTGAGAAATAATGCTCCGACCGCCAAGAGTAAACTTATCTTTCCGGCGTTCTCGGACACGTGTAAATA
>OW121706.1:23975628-23985628 GCA_933228785.1 Lasioglossum pauxillum | reverse complement strand
TCGACCTGCAACAGATTTTTTGCATCGTCGTTCCCCGCGCGTATGACGATGCTCCCGAACCTGGCGTCCGTTCCGTTCTTCGTCTTGAAGAGTGCCCTACGCTGCTCTAGCAAGATGTCGACCGGGACCGTGCCGGCCACAACGCACACGCTGTCCCACGATGACCAGCGATATGCGCCAGTCACCGCAACGAGAGCGCGACGCTGCATGCCCCTGAGCACTGCCAGTTCTCTCTCTCCGCACAAGTCTGACCAACCGGCGGCAGCGTACGTCGCCACCGGCAGGAAGACTCCGCGGTATATTGCGGAGAGAGCCCTGAATCTGAGTCCCCATCGGCTTCTCGCGAGCTTCCCGAATTTCGCGAAGAGCGACCCGACCTTGTCGCGTAGGTATCGGCAGTGGGATCGGACACCCATGCCACTATCGAAGTGGACGCCTAGGTATCGCACGGCGGACTTGAACGCGATGGTGGTTTGCCCTATTCGGATGGTCGGTGGCCTATTCGCAAGGTTCGCCTTGTGCGGCATAACTGCCTTTCGCTTCCTATCCGGACGCGAGCCTCCTCTGCTTCCTAACAACTTCTGCTCGATGTAGCCGCTCTTAAGCACGATTGCTTCTGTTTTGCGGGCTGACAGTTCGAGCTTCGCGGATTTGCACCAGTTCAATATCTGGTCTACGACTTGTTGTCCCTTGATTTCTAATTCCCTCCTGCTGTTTCCGGTTATTACTACTATAAGGTCGTCCGCGTACGCGATGAATTTACCCGGGATCAAGGCTTCTAGTAGCCTCAGGAGTTCGTCAAACATAAGATTCCAGCACGCCGGTGCGAGGACAGAGCCCTGAGGGCATCCTCTAGTGGCGCACTTGGAAATCTTTTCTTCTCCTGCCGCGATGCTTACCCTGCGGTTGTCGAAGTAATTCGCGATCACTTCGAAGACATTCCGCGGGCAGCCTCGCTCCCTTAGACTTTGAAGTACTAAGGGCCACCAAACGTTATCGAACGCGCCCGAAATGTCGAAGAGCAGCCCCACCGCATATCGATCCTCGGTAGCATCGACTATGCGGCGCAGCTCAGCAATCGCGAGCTCTGTCGACTTGTTAGGCATAAAGCCATACTGCCGCTCGGAAATCTGGCCCGGTGCCATCGCGGTCTGATCTAGTCTCCTCTTAAGGAGTTTCTCAAAAAGTTTCCCTACAACAGAGAGGAGGCAAATCGGTCGGTATGATTTCGGGTCCTTCACGTCTTTCCCTTCGCCTTTCAGGAGGACTCTAAGTGAACCCTCCTTCCAGATCGAGGGGAAGACGCCCCACTGAAGGCACCCGTTGAAGAGCCGTACCAGTTGGTCGGGGATGACTGTGGCCGCTGCCTTCAGCACCCCGACTTCGATGCAGTCAAGCCCCGGTGCTTTATTATTTTTAAATGTCCTAACCGCGTCGATGACTTCCTCTTTACCGAACGGGGAAGCGTCTTCCGTGCTTGGCGCGATTCGTGCATTTTCCCTAATTGTACGCTGCTCGGGCGTATCCTCTTCTACGCGGTCTTCGGGGACGTGCGCTTCCAGCAGCAGTTTGGCTGTTTCTACCGCGCTGGTCGTATGACCATTTCCACGCCGGAGGGTGCTAAGCACACTCTGAACTTGGAGTTTCTTCGCCTGGAGTTTGTATACGGTACCCCAGGGCTCCTCGTTCCCGTGCGACGTTACGAACTTCTGCCAGCTCTCGAGCTTCGCCTTCTTCACCTCCCTGCTGTATTTACGCACTGAGGAGCGGTAAGTCAACTTCTTCTGGGGGCGAGCGAACTCGTCTCTTTCTTGCTGGAAGGCACGTCTCCGCTGGTGTGCGGCCTTCTTGAGCTCCGTGAGCTCTTTCGTCCACCACGGGTTGGACTTCCTAAACTTACGTTTACGTGGCATCGACGCTGTGCAGGCATCAGTTATGACGACTGCAAGCGTTTCTGCCATCCTCTCGACCCCTTCCGCCGATTCCAGTTCGAGGGGCGCCAGTCTCGATCGGGAGAGATCGGCCAAGCGCTCCCCGAATTTCGCCCAGTTGGCTTTGCGCGTGTTGAACCTGTCGTTGGCTGCATTCCGTCCTGTTGATGATGATGATGATGTCTTCTTTGGTGCCCTAATCCTGATGTCCACGGCTCTGTGGTCGCTTGTCGTCCAGTCGTCCCTGACGTTCCATCCGCGGATGAGCCCGGCCATTGATGGTGACGCCAATGTCACGTCGATGTAGGAAGATCCTCTCGGTGTCCAGAAGGTCGGTGGCTGCTCGACGTCGTTTATAACTTCCATGTTGAACGCTGCTATGAGGGCTTCCAACTGGGCTCCTCTGTCGTCGGCGTTCTGTGGGCCCCAGAGAGGTGATCGCGCGTTCGCGTCTACTGAAACTAATACTCTCTGCCCCCTCAGCGAACTTAATACCATTTCGAGGTGTCTGAGGTGCTTCTCGATCTCGTCGCAGTGCTGAAAGTAACACGATACGACGTAGAACGAGCAGCCGGGTGCCAGCACCTCCGCACACGCGCAGTGGGAGTTGCTGAGCTGCGAGACGAAAATAGCATCGAAGTGAGGGTTGCAGACGGCCACGGCAGCCCACGGGGACTGTGTCTGGTCGGCTGCAATCCTCACTCCGGCTCCTAAGCTACAGATAGTGCTGCCCGCTCCCTGCTTCCTGACGTATATTTCCTGCAGTAACAGGACGTCAAGTCGCTTTTCGGCTACAAGCTGGCGCACTTCTCCGCTGACTACTTCTGAACGTCGCATGTTCAGCTGCATTATCCTAATTCCCGTGTACGCGTTCGCGGTCGCGGGCTCCGAAAGCCTTTCTCCTTGTCGTACGTTCGAGTGGGTATTGGGGACGCTGGTCGAAGGCGGAGACGAAGCGCTTGCGGGCACAGAAGCCCTGGTCAACGCGGGCACGGACGCGGTTTCGCATGCGGTCGCGGGGCTGTTCGCGGAGCTAATCGCGGAGCTAGTGTTCAGTTCCCTTCCCGGGTGATTTTGGACGGCCTGAAGACCGGAACCTCGTTGGGTCTGCACCACCGTCGGCGCGGAGAGGGGGGAAGCGCGGTGAGGAGGATTCGCGAGGCAAGCGGCCACAGTCATCGAGCGCGTTGTACGACGGCTCCGCGTCTCGACTGATGGTGCGACCGTGTGTGTCCCTCGTTGTCCTCTGATCTCCGACGGGCGAAGTGTTGCCGGCCGAGATCTTCTCACCGCTTCCATGTTAGTCTCCCCCGGCCCAGCTCCCACCCGGAGATCCGAATGGGGAGCGAGTTTACCTCCGGAGTTTTTTGAGCTTGAGGAGACCATCATGTTTGTATTTTTTGGCGCGGCTGGATTGTTAGA
This sequence comes from Lasioglossum pauxillum, assembly GCA_933228785.1. Classification (NCBI taxonomy): domain Eukaryota; kingdom Metazoa; phylum Arthropoda; class Insecta; order Hymenoptera; family Halictidae; genus Lasioglossum; species Lasioglossum pauxillum. The sequence goes on along the minus strand of OW121706.1, from coordinate 23,982,275 downwards.
CCCCCAGTGCCCGGGTCGGCTGGAACAGTAAGAGAAAATAGATTAGTGCACGGAGGGATCATCCTGTCGGAACGGCCAGATTGTAATTGTTCTATGTAAGTTTGACCTCTGCCTGACTCACGATGGAGCTCGGGACCGCGGTCACAACGTGACTCTCGCAGGGGTTCCGGGCCTCGGTCGGCAGTGGCTCGTTTCCGACAGGGTACCAGCACGTTGGGTGGGACGGCCCAGCGGCTGGGGAAATGGGAGACAAGGATTTATAGTGGTTGCCTCCTCCACTCTTGAGTGCTCTGTTAGGGCGTCACCACGGCATCCACCTTCGTATTATTATAGTAATTGTTATTATAGTGACAACGGCGCCTACGCTTGCATGTTTGTCGGCTATCTTCCAGCGGCGTATTGCTTTCCTCAATTTGACTGGGTCCCCAGCGGCGTATTGCTTATGGTAACGTTATTTAAAGTTCCGGCGGCGTATTGCCTCTGGTGACCCTCTTTTCGAGTTCCAGCGGCGTATTGCCACTGACTCTACAGGCTTATCGAGGGAAAGCATCGCCCCGGTTGATCTTTCTGCCGTTTGCTTGGGCACTACACAATGCAGAATCTGCAAAACTGCTCAAAGCAAAATAGGAATCGATAGGTACCAGCGGCATATTGCCCCTATAGTACCCATCGATTCCTTTAAGTGCTGGCGGCGTATTGCTTCCAGCACCTGAATGTTAGACGAGTGTCGTAGTTCCGTCTATTTCGAATTGCTCGCCAGTTCCGATTGCCCTCTTCATCGGACTGCGAGGGCAGATTCTGCAAAAGTGCTCAAAGCAAAATAAGAACCGATAAGTACCAGCGGCATATTGCCCCTGTAGTACCCATCGATTCTTCCAAGTGCTGGCGGCGTATTACCTCCAGCACCTGAGTATTAGACGAGTGTCGTAGTTCCGTCTATTTCGAATTACTCGCTAGTTCCGCTTGCCCTCTTTGTCGGACTGCGAGTGTCTCCGACTGCTAGCTAAGTTCCTTTCATCGGAGACTTTGTAGCTGTTTATTAGCTACATTATTCATGCAAGCGGTTACACGCTCGCGTAGAGTCGTGTCCTTGCCGTCGCGTGCCATCCTCACGCGCCAGCTAGGCGTCGCCCTACCAGCACGTGCCTGTTCACGTGCTGGCGGCGCGGTGCGCTCATATCATCACGCCCCGCTTGTCACTCCTCTACCCTCATCTCAGCTTGTGGCATTGGACACTCGGCTCCGAGGCATAGGTTCCGGTGGAAATGCCGGAGGCTTCGCTCACGTTAGAGCTCTCTCTACCAGAGCCACGGTGATCACATGGGACTCACTCACGTAAGAGCTCTCTCCTTACCAGAGCCACGGTGGTCGCATAGGACTCACTCACATAAGAGCTCTCTCCTTACCAGAGCCACGGTGATCACATAGGACTCACTCACGTAAGAGCTCTCTCCTTGCCAGAGCCACGGTGGTCGCATAGGACTCACTCACATAAGAGCTCTCTCCTTACCAGAGCCACGGTGGTCGCATAGGACTCACTCACGTAAGAGCTCTCTCCTTACCAGAGCCACGGTGGTCGCATAGGACTCACTCACGTAAGAGCTCTTTCTTGGATTGCTCCCTCTGTACCACACTCTTTTGCTGCTAGCGGCATCCGTTGCCCTACAAATAGGGATTGGGTAGCTCACGACAAGCAGCTTTATGGGTTAACGCCGTGCGGTCTATCGTTTACCCGGGGGGCCGCGGTGCCTGCAGTGTCACTCACGCTGGAGCTCCCTCGTTCCATACCAGAGCCCACATTAGTAACCCGAAGGTTTCCAGATCCTTCCGCGTGGAGGAGGGGGTTGGTGCACCAGGGAATAGAACCCTGGACCTTCTAGGACCCAGTAGATAGGGACAGAGGGAATCTCGTTAATCCATTCATGCGCGTCACTAATTAGATGACGAGGCATTTGGCTAAACCTGTGCTACCACCGATGGAGGTAGCAGACTTCCGGGGTATAACCTCCCCGTGAGGTGTATTACAAACACAAAAATAACTACTAACCGCCTTAACTAATTCTTTATTTTCATAGTGGCTTTAACGAGATTCCCGTCCCTAACCACTACCAAGGGAGCTGCCTACGAGCTTGGAAAAATTAGGAACGGGGACCCTTACGGGAGGCGAACTTAGTCACTTGCCAGAGGCATGTGTCCAGGGATACCACGCGGAGGTGTCGCCCCGGGCTCTATGCACGCAGAACCACATGCATGCAGAACTGCATGAACATGGTTTCACATGCATAGACCCCGCCCCGCGCCATACTATACTACTGTATAGTACGACTCGCACCGTTCGGTGTATCGACCGAACGGGCTCTATTTCTTTTTGAGTTAGCAGGCAGCTGCTTTGTCAATGATTCAGTCATTCTTTATTTTTTTTTTTAAATCGGCTTGCAGTCGCTTTGTCAATTTATTTATCTTCGGTTAATCAGCGGACTGCAGCTTTGTCAACTGTGGTCACCAGTAGTCATGAATGTACGTACTCTCTACGTACTTTATAAAAACGATCGTTCTATACGATCGTAGTCAGTAACGTCCTTCACAATCATATTATATGATCGTAGTCAATAAATTGGTTGGCCATCTCAATTGAAGAGCGGAGGGCTATCATTGCCACGGTCAGTTGGTCACCCTTCGTAAATCCTAGGGTCATCAGGTTTTTCTTCGTTGACTCCGGCATGGCCCCCCGGCAGCCTACCACTATTGGCAGTACTTCGGCTGTTTTGCATTTCAATTTTAGTTTAAGTACTTGCGCGGTTTCTTTATACTTATCGATCTTGTCCTTCATCGCTTTTCGCAAGTTTTCCTTGTCTTCGTACCGTACGGTCACATCCACTACGATGAGCCTTTCCTGGTCTTTAATAACCAGATCGGGCTTCTTCAGTTCTCCCAGGACCATGACCGTCGGTTCCACGAATACAGCGCATGTTTTCGAAGTCTTCTCTTCAATTAAGCGCACAATCTCATTGTGCCGATTCATCCTTGCCGATTTGGTGTGGGTACAGCTTCCCAGCACATGTCCTAGGGTCTCCATTTGACCCTTGCACCTCCGGCATTTGGGGTCGACATCCTTGTCCGCTCTGTATAAGACTACCCTTGTACCGAAAGTGTTGCTTCTCATCCTTAGCGCATCCAGGTATCTTGATGGCTTTAGCAGCCACGGTTTATGAAGCCAGGCGTTTCCGACCTTGTCGTTGAAGAATTCGTGAACGCCTTGGCCTTGGGACTTGAGTTCTTCCCACCTTTTCCTGGTGTTTTCTTTTAACTCCATTCGCGCATTCGTTATTTCATCCATCGATGCTGGCCACCGAAGTCCTACCGATTGGGCATACTTTAACGTGATTGCTTCCTGTTTCTTGTAGGCTTCTTTCACCGCATCGTCTTCGTTTTCCATCATTTGGAGGCTACTTCTTAGTTTTGCGATCCGAACGATATCAGCCATCTTTGGCATCCCCAGTCCGCCATTCCTTCTCTCAGTATAAATTAGTCCATCCGTCGTTGATGGATGGAGGTGCAATATAGTCTTCACTATTTGCTTTATCTCGTGGTCCAATGAATTAAGGAGGACCAGTGCCGGCGGATTTGCTACCAACAGATGGATATACTTTGGCAGTAAGTGCGTCCGGATCAAGTTTACCTTTTGATCTGGCTTTAGATCCATTCTCTTTATGTTTCCCGCAGCTTTCACAATGTCCTCTGTACTTGCGCGTTGCAGCCCTTTCCATGGACCCAGTGTCACTCCGAGGTAGCCGATTGTGTTCCCAGGCTCCGAAGCAGGTACCTTCTTATCTCCTATTTTAATATCAGGGTCTGCTACGTGCCACGTTTTCCCCTTCTGGATAATTTGGAATGTAGAGCATTTTTCTGCTTGTATGCTCATCCCCAGCTCTCTTAGGTATTCGTTGAGTTTCTGGATTTGTCTCTTCGCTTCCTCCTTTGTTCTTGCGGGGAGCACCATATCATCTGCGAAAGACAAAATTGATACCCTTTCTTCTCCGATTTGTATACCTTCAGTGGTTTCGTCAATTTCTTCTATAATGGGGTCGATTATGGTGTTGAATAGCAGGGGTGAGAGCGGATCCCCTTGCTTGACTCCTCTTCTGAGCGTTACTTTTATGCTCTCCTCCTTTGTTCTGATCTCGGTACGGCAACCTTCGTACATCTTTTCTATGTACTCCGTGACCATTGATGGAATTCCTTTCCTTCGTAGCCCGTCTCCTATCGCTTTGTGCGGGACCGTATCGAAGGCTTTCGATATATCGACTACTGTCACTACGCCGCCAGTCTTCTGCTTCATTTCCGTTATGATCCTGTCCAGTATAGCTATGTTCTGCTTACACCCATCCTCCATTGTAAACCCTTTCTGTCTTCTGCTGTTCCTGACGACGTGTCTCAGTCTGTTGTCCAGCATTGAAGAATACATTCTTGATAGGAGTGATCCTATCGTGATCGGGCGCCAGTTTTTCGCGTCTCTTGCGTCCTTTCCAGGTTTTGGGATTAGGGTTGTACGGTTTAGTCTCCATTGTGCTGGGAATGATTCCGTCAGCATCAGGAGATTAAAGAATTTGGACAGGATGTGTAGCATTCCTGGCTTCCTCAGGTGCGCTTTGGTGATGCCGTCGATACCTGCTGCCGTGCCCGTTTTAATCCTCTTCATTTTCGTTACTAATTCTTCACTTGAGATGGGTGTCCACACTCTTTCAGTGGGGACATCTTCTCTTTGTGCACCACCTAGCCTTGGAATTCCTGTGGTCGGCCCTTCGGTTCCCCACAGGTCCCCATATAGCTTTTCGATGCTTGCTTTCTCCGGGAGCTCTACCCGTTTTCTCCTCTCAAATGTCTCCCCTGCGACCGCCATATCCACCAGTTTCCTCGGACACTTTTTATACAACTCTTGAAACCGAGCGTATTTGTATTTCTTGTAGCGGGTGCGGTCGCATTCCTTCCTCTTGTTTTTTGCTTGCCCGTTTAATTTCTTCCTGGAATTTCCCTTATTCTTTTCTACTCCGGTTTGTAGTTTTTCCATGAGTGCTTCCAGTATTCTCTCGATATCGAGGGTGTCAGGTTGATCCTTGGTTTCCACTCCCATTATCATTTCTTCTATCGATTTCATCTCGTGTTTAGAAGGTAATGGGTTGGCTCGTATCACTGTTCTAAATCGTCCCTTCCATTCGTCGAATTCAGGGAGATCCAGCGATCCCAGGTTTGAATCCCGACCGTTGTTCTCTTCGGTCACCGATTCGTTAATCGTTGACACTTCCGTAAGCCCAATATCGTTTCCGTTTTCGTCGTTTACGATCGACATATCTATGTCATTTGTTTGCGGCCCTGTGTGTCCACTACTGTGACTAATTATCTCACTTTCACTGTTTATTCTGTTTAAACTGTCACGTTCACTAAAGATTGCATTTTCGTTGGCACTGGCGTTCGTATTCACGTTCAAGCTAACGTTTGTCGTAGCGTTCATATTTATGTTCGCATTAATGCTCACGTTAACGTTCGCACTGGTATTTACAACATCGTTAGAATTTGCACCAATACTTGCACTAATATCCGACCTGTCACTTTGTGTCACGCTGTTTAAACGGTTTTGTTTCTTCAAATCACTTCGTTTATCCCTGATTTGTTTTAGTGTTTTATTGGGGAAGTGATTTTTAATGGCCACATTTGGGAGACTGTCATTTTTATATATAGCGTTTAATCTTATTAATTCTTCTGTCTCCTCCTCTGTCCACACATGATTACGTCGCCCAGGTTTTCCTTTTGGGCGTTCACATACTTCTCTTCTTTTCCTATTCCTTTCAGCTGGATGTCGATGTCTTTCGTGTGTTGATAGTCCCCTGACAGAGGAGAATGACTCGCTACAGATCCCACAAACGTGCTCTAGTTGTCGCGTTTCCACTGTATTTTTACACTTTGGGATGTGGCACCGGCAGTTATGTAGGCCGGGGAACTTTTTCAGGCACTTCCTACACTGCCACATCACTTTCACTGTTTCGTGGTTTTGATTTAAATGCTCCTTTAAATCGTTTAAGTTTAAAAACGCGACAGTTCTGTTTAAACACTGACACACAGGGCAATAATCCATATTCACTAATGGCACTGAAACTGTCACTTCACCTATTTCACTGTTTTCACTTTGTTCACTCTGTTCACAATATCCAGAATGATCAGTATGTGTGTTTCCTATATTCCTGTCAGTTTGTGCCATTTGTGAATTGTCCACTCCATTGTCCATCTCATTGTCCATTGACTCGCCTTGGTCATCATCAGTTGATCCCCCAGCCGATGCGGGAAAACCCGCCACAGATCCTCGGGGACCGTTAGAATCTGCGTTCCATTGTCTACCGCCGCTGGTAACCGTTGACATTCACCGGAGCGCGAGCGCCGCGATGTTGACTCAACGAAGGTCGCGCGAAGACCTTAAGAGAGTCATAGTTACTCCCGCCGTTTACCCGCGCTTTTTTGAATTTCTTCACGTTGACATTCAGAGCACTGGGCAGAAATCACATTGCGTCAACACCCGTGGGGGCCATCGCAATGCTTTGTTTTAATTAGACAGTCGGATTCCCCTAGTCCGTGCCAGTTCTGAGCTGAGCGTTGAA
>OW121706.1:23970628-23973128 GCA_933228785.1 Lasioglossum pauxillum | reverse complement strand
CCTTGTTAGTTTCTTTTCCTCCGCTTAGTAATATGCTTAAATTCAGCGGGTAATCTCGCCTACTCTGAGGTCGTCGTACGTGATACAAAATTTTGTGTTTCGCCGAAAGAGCGTAAAAGTAGTACTCGCGAAAACGTACAAAGCACAAAAAAAAAAGAAAAAAAAAGAAAACGAAACAACACTACACGACAGAAGAGAAAGGTAACAAAACCGATATATATGCCTTATGCGCCACACCAAAGTGTCTTTTTATATCTTTCTTCATATTATTATCGTCGATCGGAAACTCTCGCTAGACGATCTGGCCGGTTAACTTTAACGTCCGTCGAAAAGAACTTCCGGGGACTGGACGACCGACAACAGATCGCGCGGTTTCGCACGAATCGACAATGAAGCAAAGAAAAGACATGGGACGACCGACATAAAGGTTTTCATTGATATACCCTTTTCTCTCCGCGGTGCTGTTCCGTGCGTGAACACAAAAGTGTGTCTTGGCGTCGTGTGACAATCATGTTCGAAATAAGCCTCGCCAATAGAGGAGTATATATATTATAAAAGAAAATAATACATATAACCCGGTGGGATTTCTTATAAATCTCTATAATTTTTACCAAAAACGAGGGGGTACAGAAACGTTGCGCACGAAACGATGTATCATCGATCAAACACAACCAAAGAGACACGAGAGAAAGAGAGAGAGAGAGATCTTAAGACGCACTTAGGCCGTCATCAATACGATTCAACGCGAACGTGGCGATGAAATGGCAATCGCACAGATTAGCGAGGACACGTCGACGACGGGGAATAATTCCAACCCGATCAAGTACGACGTGCTCATCCCGCACATTGCTGAGCGTTGCTCGGCTGTCCATCGATCATCAAAGCGTTCGGTAGATCGAGAGATCTCTCTCTCTTTTTTTTCTCTTCCCTCCGAAGACTCCGAAAGGTTATATAATGTGTTTATCGAAATCGCCGGCAACGACGACCCTCCGCCGCCATATGGCAATTATAACGTAGAGTTAAGAAACTCGTCCACGCACAGGCATATTCTCTCCCTGGGGCTTAACATTGTCACACCACACACACACACTCTGTGTGCCACACAGTATTCTTTCTTTCTTTTAATATTTGTGTGTCCATCTCTGTAGTCTCTCGAGACTCTCGGTAAATATACCGCCTCTTTCGTATACGCATCATTTCAGGCGACGTCGGGAGCGCGTTAATGTTCATGAGTGGAAACGCTTCTTTCCGCAAGGCGAATCGTTTCGCAGAGAGGGTGAGAGATTTGGAGATCCTCGTCGAAGCGGTGCCTACGGGCGGTCGTATTTTCAATACGACTCACGACACCGTAAAACACTCACGCAAGTCCGAACGTAAGAAATACCAATCCCTACTTCGCCTCTCGTGGAAACTATATATATATATGTATTTAAGACGCAATGCAAAAATTGGCAATTTTCACAGAACCGCGACAAACGCCGACGAAACGCCCATCATTCGCTCGTACGTAGCAATCTTTGCAACCCGACTCAGAAACGCTCTTTAGCGCCCTCCAAAAATATTTGGAGAGGTAAGCGACGGCGGGGACTTACAAGAGCAGCGCAAGCAGTATTTGGTTACGTAAACGACCCTCAGCCAGGCGTGGTCCAGGAATTGTATCCGTGGACCGCAATGTGCGTTCGAAATGTCGATGTTCATGTGTCCTGCAGTTCACACGTTGACGCGCAATTAGCTGCGTTCTTCATCGACCCACGAGCCAAGTGATCCACCGTTCAGGGTAATCGTATATATTTTTTGATTTACAAATCAATATATGTTATATGTCTCTTGTTCTGCGGTTCGTAAGAACGCATTGTACCTGAAAGCTCCAACCAGCGCGCGAAGGAGATTCAGGCGTCGTTTTAAGGACGACACTTTCGTCGTCCGTAGAAACGGAAAAAAAACCGTCATAGTACGCGGGCGAGACTGCACACGTATCTGACGGCCGGGCGAACAGTACATTAAAAAACCGTTAAACGTGGAAAACGCGGAGAGGAATATTCTGAAAACGACGGGGATCGTAGACAACCCGATACTGGATCCAGAGAAACAATTCCTCTCCTCTTCACTTATTACATTTGGAAGATGTGAGAACGGAGGACTTCACGGCCGGCTCTGGCAGCGGTCATTCGTCCCAAACTCTCGTGGTGCGCACTATTGGGCCACACGCACGGAATAGGGTGTCAAGACTCACGCGACTGCTTTAAAAGCGAGCTTCACGAGCCGGTCCACTTCCCGTAAAACACATTTCCATAAAATGTTGTTGTGTGTGCTCGAGGCAACGATAAATTCCGATACAAGCGGACTCACGAGCCGGCTCTGGCCGTAGGCGATCCCCCGGGTTCTCGTCGTCCCAAGCTCGTCTGCGCGCACTATTGGGCCACACAGAGAGTAGGGTGTCGTCGGGAATAATCGCGCATAGGCTTTATGCGAGCATCACGGCCGGTCCTCTCGGAACACC
>OW121706.1:23963128-23965628 GCA_933228785.1 Lasioglossum pauxillum | reverse complement strand
ATTAAGAATAATGACCGGGCGCATTACTTCCAACTCCGACCGTGCGAAATTTTTCAAAGTCCAACCGCCAAGAGTAAACTTTTTTGCTAGCGTTCCCAGACAATTATAAATATCAGATCATTGTATAATAATGCATTTTAACAATAAATATCAAATATGAAAGATCTAGGACGAATATTTATCGAATAAATTAAGAATAATGACCGGGCGCATTACTCCCAACTCCGACCGCCAAGAGTAAACTTATCTATCCGGCGTTCTCGGACACGTATAAATATCAGAACATTGTGTAATAAAGCGTTTGAACAATAAATATCAAGTATGAAAGCGCTGGAATGAGTATTTCTCGTATAAATTGAGAATAATGTCCGGGCGTGTCGATTAGTCGGCCGCTCGGTCGAATCGTTCGACGAGCCGGGGCGCGTCGGTTCGGCGCGCGGCGGAGCTCGAGCGTAATATTTCTAAGTCCGACGGCCAAGAGTGAACTCTCTTCCCAGCCGTCCCGGACGACTTTAGTCGTTATATACGCGTACAATACCGCGTTCTATCAATATTTCTCGAGTTTCAAAAATGTCGGACGCGTATTGCTCCATTTATTGAGAAATAATGCTCCGACCGCCAAGAGTAAACTTATCTTTCCGGCGTTCTCGGACACGTGTAAATATCAGAACATTGTGTAATAAAGCGTTTGAACAATAAATATCAAGTATGAGAGCGCTGGAATGAGTATTTCTCGTATAAATTGAGAATAATGTCCGGGCGTGTCGATTAGTCGGCCGCTCGGTCGAATCGTTCGACGAGCCGGGGCGCGTCGGTTCGGCGCGCGGCGGAGCTCGAGCGTAATATTTCTAAGTCCGACGGCCAAGAGTGAACTCTCTTCCCAGCCGTCCCGGACGACTTTAGTCGTTATATACGCGTACAATACCGCGTTCTATCAATATTTCTCGAGTTTCAAAAATGTCGGACGCGTATTGCTCCATTAATTGAGAAATAATGCTCCGACCGCCAAGAGTAAACTTATCTTTCCGGCGTTCTCGGACACGTGTAAATATCAGAACATTGTGTAATAAAGCGTTTGAACAATAAATATCAAGTATGAGAGCGCTGGAATGAGTATTTCTCGTATAAATTGAGAATAATGTCCGGGCGTGTCGATTAGTCGGCCGCTCGGTCGAATCGTTCGACGAGCCGGGGCGCGTCGGTTCGGCGCGCGGCGGAGCTCGAGCGTAATATTTCTAAGTCCGACGGCCAAGAGTGAACTCTCTTCCCAGCCGTCCCGGACGACTTTAGTCGTTATATACGCGTACAATACCGCGTTCTATCAATATTTCTCGAGTTTCAAAAATGTCGGACGCGTATTGCTCCATTAATTGAGAAATAATGCTCCGACCGCCAAGAGTAAACTTATCTTTCCGGCGTTCTCGGACACGTGTAAATATCAGAACATTGTGTAATAAAGCGTTTGAACAATAAATATCAAGTATGAGAGCGCTGGAATGAGTATTTCTCGTATAAATTGAGAATAATGTCCGGGCGTGTCGATTAGTCGGCCGCTCGGTCGAATCGTTCGACGAGCCGGGGCGCGTCGGTTCGGCGCGCGGCGGAGCTCGAGCGTAATATTTCTAAGTCCGACGGCCAAGAGTGAACTCTCTTCCCAGCCGTCCCGGACGACTTTAGTCGTTATATACGCGTACAATACCGCGTTCTATCAATATTTCTCGAGTTTCAAAAATGTCGGACGCGTATTGCTCCATTAATTGAGAAATAATGCTCCGACCGCCAAGAGTAAACTTATCTTTCCGGCGTTCTCGGACACGTGTAAATATCAGAACATTGTGTAATAAAGCGTTTGAACAATAAATATCAAGTATGAGAGCGCTGGAATGAGTATTTCTCGTATAAATTGAGAATAATGTCCGGGCGTGTCGATTAGTCGGCCGCTCGGTCGAATCGTTCGACGAGCCGGGGCGCGTCGGTTCGGCGCGCGGCGGAGCTCGAGCGTAATATTTCTAAGTCCGACGGCCAAGAGTGAACTCTCTTCCCAGCCGTCCCGGACGACTTTAGTCGTTATATACGCGTACAATACCGCGTTCTATCAATATTTCTCGAGTTTCAAAAATGTCGGACGCGTATTGCTCCATTAATTGAGAAATAATGCTCCGACCGCCAAGAGTAAACTTATCTTTCCGGCGTTCTCGGACACGTGTAAATATCAGAACATTGTGTAATAAAGCGTTTGAACAATAAATATCAAGTATGAGAGCGCTGGAATGAGTATTTCTCGTATAAATTGAGAATAATGTCCGGGCGTGTCGATTAGTCGGCCGCTCGGTCGAATCGTTCGACGAGCCGGGGCGCGTCGGTTCGGCGCGCGGCGGAGCTCGAGCGTAATATTTCTAAGTCCGACGGCCAAGAGTGAACTCTCTTCCCAGCCGTCCCGGACGACTTTAGTCGTTATATACGCGTACAATACCGCGTTCTATCAATATTTCTCGAGTTT
>OW121706.1:23943128-23958128 GCA_933228785.1 Lasioglossum pauxillum | reverse complement strand
GTCGATTACGCGTCGCATCTCGACGATGGCATCTGCGGTCGATCGTCCGGGAGTGAACCCAAACTGTCGAGCGGAGATTTTCCCCGGGGCCGTTGCCGTGTTTTGGAGGCGCGTTTTGAGTAGTTTCTCGAAAAGTTTCCCTATCACGGAGAGGAGGCAGATTGGTCGATAGGACTTCGGATCCTTCTCGTCCTTGTCCGCACCTTTCAGGAAGGCTCGTAACGAGCCTACCTTCCACGTGGCGGGAAAGACGCCCCACTGAAGGCATCCGTTAAAAAGCCGAACCAGCTGACCGGGAATAGCTTTAAAAGCCGCCTTTAACGCACTGACCTCGACGAGGTCCGGTCCAGGCGCTTTTTTGCTATTCATTGTTCGGAGGGCATACTTGATCTCTATTGCTCGGATTTCGGAGGCGTTCGGAGTGTCGGGCGCGACGCGTGAATTTAATCTTAAATTACTTTGTTCCGCAGTGTCCTCCGATTCCCGGTCGTCGGGTACGTGCGTATCCAGGAGTTTCTGTGCTGTTTCGCGGACACTACATGTGTGTTCATTACTATTATTACTGCGCCGGAGGGTGCTGATCACCCTCTCAACTTGGAGTTTCTTCGTTTGGAGCTTATAAACGACTCCAAACGGCTCCAAGTTCCCGTTCGACGTTACAAATTCTTTCCATGCGTTGGCTTTGGCCTGTTTCACTCCCTTGCTGTAATCCCGCAATGCCGAGCGGTATTGCAGCTTTCGTTGGGAGCGAAGGGCTTCGTCTGTTTCCTCCTGGAATGCGCGACGCATCTGGTACGCGGCTTTCTTTAGTTTCGTTAAATTTTTCGTCCACCACGGGTTGGACTTTCTAAACCTGCGCTTCCGAGGCATTGACGCGTCGCAGGCGTCAATTATGACGTCTGTGAGCGTTTCTGCCATCGTTTCTACGCTACCTATCGAATCTAGTTCTAAGTGCTCTAGTCGCGATCTCGATAGGTCGGCGAGGCACTCCGAAAAGCGCTCCCAGTCGGCTCGACGAGCGTCGAACCGATCGGTCGCGGCATTCCGGCCTGCCGTTTCGACCCTCGGAATTCCTAATCGAATGTCCACCGCGTTGTGGTCACTACTAGTCCAGTCTTCTCTTACCTTCCAGTTCCGTATGAATGGGAGCATTGTTGGCGATGCTATGGTTACGTCGATATACGACGACCCCGCCGCCGCCTGGAAGGTGGGAGGCTGACTCGCGTCATTAACGATTTCTAAGCCAAACGCTAGAATAAGTTCTTCGAACTTCTCACCTCTCTCGTCGGACTCTTGTGGGCCCCAGAGAGGTGATCTCGCGTTTGCATCTACCGAGATTAAAAGTCTCTTCCCTCTCAGCGAACGAAGTACCTTCTCGAGGTGGCTGAGATGCTTCTCAATGTCGTCACTGTACTGAAAATAGCACGAGACGGCGTAGAATGAGAAGCCGGGCGCTAGAACCTCCGCACAGACGCAGTGGGTGTTGCTGAGCTGCGAGACATTCAGTATCTGGAGTCGAGGGTTACAAACAGCGACTGCAGCCCACGGAAATTCCGAGCGCGCAGCCACCACCCTCGTTCCCAGTCCTAATCCTAAGACAGTTTCTCCGCCCATTCCCGGCTTCCTGGCGTATGGCTCCTGAAGGAGCAATACGTCGAGTCGCTTCTCGGTTATGAGCTGAGAAACCTCGCTAGCTACTAATTGCGAGTGTTTCATGTTAAGTTGTAGCACTCTGAGACCCGTGGACGCGGACGCGTGCTCTGAGAGCATTTCTCGGCGCGGCGCGGGTTGTGGGGTGGGCGGGGGGGACGCGATCGCGGTCGTTTCGCTCGCCGTTCGCGGATTCGCGGCGCTATTCGCGGATCTATATGCATCCACGTCGCGCCTATCGAGGTGGACGTACGGGGATGCGTGTTCAGGGGGAATTCTTCGGTGCGGCGCGGGTTGTGGAATGGGTGGGGGGCGTGTATCCGCGGAACGTTCGCGCGCGGTTCGCGGATTCGCTCGGCGAGTCGTGGGGCGGGAAGCGACGTTGCTGCACCTAACGAGAGGGATGCGCACGTCGCGGGTAATGATTTTTCCGTTGGGGCGTTTATTCATAATCGGTACGAATAAACGCTTGATTTACCGCCGCGATATAGGAGGGGCACGTGTTGCTAATAACGCTGTGTTTCGAGTCTCTAAAGGATTTTACGCAGTTCGAGCAGGTCGCGGGTTTTGTTTTATTGGGGCATTCTTTGAAAGAATGTCCCTGTTCCGCGCAGTGGCCGCAGGTCTCCTTTTCCGCTCGGCAGTATTTCGAGACGTGGCCGTACGAGTGGCACTTGAAACAGCGCGTCGCGGCGACGTGGTCTTGAATCCGGCAGGACTTCCAGCCGATGAAGATGCGGTCTTTCTGTATGAGAATGTTTCGCGCAGATTTCGATACCTCAAGGATAAGGTTGCAAGTGTCTTTGTCTTTAGGTCCCGATTTGAATACGATTTTTGATTCGCGGCGGATTATAGTTTTTTCGTGTCCGGAAGTGTTTTGCGCGATAATTGCCTCTAGTGTGGCTTGGTCGTTATCTGATCGCGGCGCGTCGAATATTATTACGCGAGGGGACTTTTTTGGCGGTTCGCATGCTGTAAGACCGGCGGCTTTGAGTTTTTCATTACTCAGTATGGCGGCGAGATTACTGTTTCTCGATGTTACGATTCTCAGGCCGTTGCCTGGGATCGTTTGTACATTCCTGATTTGAAGTTTGGAATCCGCGGGGGAGACAGTCTGGAAGAGGGTCTTCTTTGTGTCTTCACTGGAGGAAAACGATTTGGCGTCGGTCGGTATTATGGTTATTACCTTTGGAGGGTCGCGTTTTGTAGTGAGGAGCGCGGACGTTTTGGATTTTACGCCGAGCCGTTCGGCGTAAGTTGCAGGGGCCGGCACCGGTGCCGTGTTTAGCGCGTTCTGGTTATTGTTCGGTCTCGCGGGGGTGTTGATCGCGCGCGGTTCGTTTGATCTCGGGGATGAGATGGGTTTCGCTGTTCTTAACGCCGAGATCTGTCCGTCACGGTTGCTGCATTCGAGCAGCGATCGATCAAGCAGGCCGCTGAGCTTTAAGAACGCGGACTGTAGGAATTTCCGGGCTCGTGGGCTTACCTCGTTGTCGGTGTTGTTAACGAAGTCAAAGAAATCCTCCTGGATTTTTTCTGCCTCCTCCTTCATGGAGACAGCAGTGCGCGGCTTCGGCTTTTCCTTCCTGGGCGGGACTGATGGTGGTGGTCCGTTCTGCTCCTTTCCCGTGTCGGTGATTTTTGGCTGCTTTCCGGTGGTGTGCTCCGCTGGGTCGTTGTCTTCGGAGTCAGGGAGCGGCCTCTTCCTTTCTTCCTTCGTCGTTTCCATCGGCTCTGGGTCCATGCTGGCTGAGGTGTTCGACGCGATGTTTGAAAACTCGCGGGCTGTCAATATGGCCGCCGAGTTGGCGTCCAATATGGCGTCCAATATGGCGTCTGGATAGCGTCCTTTCGCTTTCACAATTTCGGAGTCTTTTTTCTACACTTCTACGTGTCAGAAGGACACGAGACTAACGTAGAAGTAATGTCCGACACTAATAGCACCGCTACAAATGAATGTAGCGGTTTCCGCTCACTAGAGCGCGACGTGCGATCGATCGAAAAATCGCGTGCGATGGCGGATGACGCCGCCGACCCACGCCGACACTTTTTCGACGATAACTCGCGCACTATCTGTCCGATTTTCGCGATTCTATAGTCGAAATGCGCGGAATCACTGGTATAGTCCTCTTAAACTCTCGAAACAATTATATTCTCGAAAAAGACCTCTAGTAGAGAGCTCGGAATGCGGAGCGACGTGAGCACGCGTCTGTATTCTGCGCCACCTAGCGGAGAAGTAAGTAGATAGGGACATTTAATGTGCACCCGGCCTCCGCGAAGGAGACTTCGGATATGCTTCCTCGCCAACGATGGGCATACGCATAGCATAAATTTTATATCTACTTTTAGCGAGGCGGCTCCACTGTTCAAGTAGAGCGGGCAATGGAAAAATCCAGCAGTGCCACCGAGCGTATACAGTGGACGAGTTCTTTGGCCGCATGCGTTTGTGGGAGGATATGGTATTCCTCGCCCAAACGCCTGCGCTCACGGGGAACCACGGGAAGGCGAACTCGCTGCGTGCCGCTCGCACGCACACCCTGACCCTTTAGGGCGATGGAAGTGAAGGAGAGAGGAGGGTTGGATTCCTTTAAGAGGAGGTAGAACATTGCTGTTCTTTGGTGGAGGCCCGGCGCGGCAGCGGATCCGAAAGTTTTCTCGCGGTGCTGTCGTGCCCTCCCGAGGACTACGATATAGCTCGATAGGGCGCTCCGGTTTGTCCAAGTTCCACTTTGTTCTTGGTCATTTATTTTTGTCCACGCGTACGGTTTCCGTTACACTTATTTTATTCTGTTACACTTTACTTTACACTTTACACTTCTCACTTTTCTGTCTCTACTCTAGGTGTCCCTTTATCCACAGGGTTTCGCGGCAGTAATCTTCGAGGAGGGAAGAGGCCTCTGGAGACGATACGAGATGATGCGCCGCTTCTGGCCATCTCCAATCGCCGGTGGGGACTATGTCCCGTAGAGCCTCCCTCTGCGGGTCGAAGATCGGGCACTCGAGGAGGAAGTGTCCGACTGTGTCCTCCTCGCTCCCGCAGGCGCAGCTACTGCTGGCGACGACTCCGTACTTGTGGAGCCGTGCGTTGAATTTCCCGTGTCCTGTGAGCACCTGCGTGGTGTAGGAGCTCGGTCTCATCCATTCTGCTGCCATTCGCTCGTCGACGTCGTTGAAGAAGGCGTATGTCGTGCGGCCTTTGTGAGAGGTTGCCCACTTGGCCTGCCACATCCTTTCTGCTTCGACCTGCAACAGATTTTTTGCATCGTCGTTCCCCGCGCGTACGACGATGCTCCCGAACCTGGCGTCCGTTCCGTTCTTCGTCTTGAAGAGTGCCCTACGCTGCTCTAGCAAGATGTCGACCGGGACCGCGCCGGCCACAACGCACACGCTGTCCCACGATGACCAGCGATATGCGCCAGTCACCGCAACGAGAGCGCGACGCTGCATGCCCCTGAGCACTGCCAGTTCTCTCTCTCCGCACAAGTCTGACCAACCGGCGGCAGCGTACGTCGCCACCGGCAGGAAGACTCCGCGGTATATTGCGGAGAGAGCCCTGAATCTGAGTCCCCATCGGCTTCTCGCGAGCTTCCCGAATTTCGCGAAGAGCGACCCGACCTTGTCGCGTAGATATCGGCAGTGGGATCGGACACCCATGCCACTATCGAAGTGGACGCCTAGGTATCGCACGGCGGACTTGAACGCGATGGTGGTTTGCCCTATTCGGATGGTCGGTGGCCTATTCGCAAGGTTCGCCTTGTGCGGCATAACTGCCTTTCGCTTCCTATCCGGACGCGAGCCTCCTCTGCTTCCTAACAGCTTCTGCTCGATGTAGCCGCTCTTAAGCACGATTGCTTCTGTTTTGCGGGCTGACAATTCGAGCTTCGCGGATTTGCACCAGTTCAATATCTGGTCTACCACTTGTTGTCCCTTGATTTCTAACTCTCTCCTACTGTTCCCGGTTATGATTACGATGAGGTCGTCCGCGTACGCGATGAATTTACCCGGGATCAAGGCTTCTAGTAGCCTCAGGAGTTCGTCAAACATAAGATTCCAGCACGCCGGTGCGAGGACAGAGCCCTGAGGGCATCCTCTAGTGGCGCGCTTGGAAATCTTTTCTTCTCCTGCCGCGATGCTTACCCTGCGGTTGTCGAAGTAATTCGCGATCACTTCGAAGACATTCCGCGGGCAGCCTCGCTCCCTTAGACTTTGAAGTACTAAGGGCCACCAAACGTTATCGAACGCGCCCGAAATGTCGAAGAGCAGCCCCACCGCATATCGATCCTCGGTAGCATCGACTATGCGGCGCAGCTCAGCAATCGCGAGCTCTGTCGACTTGTTAGGCATAAAGCCATATTGCCGCTCGGAAATCTGGCCCGGTGCCATCGCGGTCTGATCTAGTCTCCTCTTAAGGAGTTTCTCAAAAAGTTTCCCTACAACAGAGAGGAGGCAAATCGGTCGGTATGATTTCGGGTCCTTCACGTCTTTCCCTTCGCCTTTCAGGAGGACTCTAAGTGAACCCTCCTTCCAGATCGAGGGGAAGACGCCCCACTGAAGGCACCCGTTGAAGAGCCGTACCAGTTGGTCGGGGATGACTGTGGCCGCTGCCTTCAGCACCCCGACTTCGATGCAATCAAGCCCCGGTGCTTTATTATTTTTGAATGTCCTAACCGCGTCGATGACTTCCTCTTTAACGAACGGGGAAGCGTCTTCCGTGCTTGGCGCGATTCGTGCACTTTCCCTAATTGTACGCTGCTCGGGCGTATCCTCTTCTACGCGGTCTTCGGGGACGTGTGCTTCCAGCAGCAGTTTGGCTGTTTCTACCGCGCTGGTCGTATGACCATTTCCACGCCGGAGGGTGCTAAGCACACTCTGAACTTGGAGTTTCTTCGCCTGGAGTTTGTATACGGTGCCCCAGGGCTCCTCGTTCCCGTGCGACGTTACGAACTTCTGCCAGCTCTCGAGCTTCGCCTTCTTCACCTCCCTGCTGTATTTACGCACTGAGGAGCGGTAAGTCAGCTTCTTCTGGGGGCGAGCGAGCTCGTCTCTTTCTTGCTGGAAGGCACGTCTCCGCTGGTGTGCGGCCTTCTTGAGCTCCGTGAGCTCTTTCGTCCACCACGGGTTGGACTTCCTAAACTTACGTTTACGTGGCATCGACGCTGTGCAGGCATCAGTTATGACGACTGCAAGCGTTTCTGCCATCCTCTCGACCCCTTCCGCCGACTCCAGTTCGAGGGGCGCCAGTCTCGATCGGGAGAGATCGGCCAAGCGCTCCCCGAATTTCGCCCAGTTGGCTTTGCGCGTGTTGAACCTGTCGTTGGTTGCCTTCTGTCCTGTTGATGATGATGATGTCTTCTTTGGTGCCCTAAGCCTGATGTCCACGGCTCTGTGGTCGCTTGTCGTCCAGTCGTCCCTGACGTTCCATCCGCGGATGAGCCCGGCCATTGATGGTGACGCCAATGTCACGTCGATGTAGGAAGATCCCCTCGGTGTCCAGAAGGTCGGTGGCTGCTCGACGTCGTTTATTACTTCCATGTTGAACGCTGCTATGAGGGCTTCCAACTGGGCTCCTCTGTCGTCGGCGTTCTGTGGGCCCCAGAGAGGTGATCGCGCGTTCGCGTCTACTGAAACTAATACTCTCTGCCCCCTCAGCGAACTTAATACCATTTCGAGGTGTCTGAGGTGCTTCTCGATCTCGTCGCAGTGCTGAAAGTAACACGATACGACGTAGAACGAGCAGCCGGGTGCCAGCACCTCCGCACACGCGCAGTGGGAGTTGCTGAGCTGCGAGACGAAAACAGCATCGAAGTGAGGATTGCAGACGGCCACGGCAGCCCACGGGGACTGTGTCTGGTCGGCCGCAATCCTCACTCCGGCTCCTAAGCTACAGATAGTGCTGCCCGCTCCCTGCTTCCTGACGTACATTTCCTGCAGTAACAGGACGTCAAGTCGCTTTTCGGCTACAAGCTGGCGCACTTCTCCGCTGACTACTTCTGAACGTCGCATGTTCAGCTGCATTATCCTAATTCCCGTGTACGCGTTCGCGGTCGCGGGCTCCGAAAGCCTTTCTCCTTGTCGTACGTTCGAGTGGGTATTGGGGACGCTGGTCGAAGGCGGAGACGAAGCGCTTGCGGGCACAGAAGCCCTGGTCAACGCGGGCACGGACGCGGTTTCGCATGCGGTCGCGGGGCTGTTCGCGGAGCTAATCGCGGAGCTAGTGTTCAGTTCCCTTCCCGGGTGATTTTGGACGGCCTGAAGACCGGAACCTCGTTGGGTCTGCACCACCGTCGGCGCGGAGAGGGGGGAAGCGCGGTGAGGAGGATTCGCGAGGCAAGCGGCCACAGTCATCGAGCGCGTTGTACGACGGCTCCGCGTCTCGACTGATGGTGCGACCGTGTGTGTCCCTCGTTGTCCTCTGATCTCCGACGGGCGAAGTGTTGCCGGCCGAGATCTTCTCACCGCTTCCATGTTAGTCTCCCCCGGCCCAGCTCCCACCCGGAGATCCGAATGGGGAGCGAGTTTACCTCCGGAGTTTTTTGAGCTTGAGGAGACCATCATGTTTGTATTTTTGGCGCGGCTGGATTGTTAGACCCCCAGTGCCCGGGTCGGCTGGAACAGTAGAAGAAAATAGATTAGTGCACGGAGGGATCATCCTGTCGGAGCGGCCAGATTGTAATTGTTCTATGTAAGTTTGACCTCTGCCTGACTCACGATGGAGCTCGAGACCGCGGTCACAACGTGACTCTCGCAGGGGTTCCGGGCCTCGGTCGGCAGTGGCTCGTTTCCGACAGGGTACCAGCACGTTGGGTGGGACGGCCCAGCGGCTGGGGAAATGGGAGACAAGGATTTATAGTGGTTGTCTCCTCCACTCTTGAGTGCTCTGTTAGGGCGTCACCACGGCATGCACCTTCGTATTATTATAGTAATTGTTATTATAGTGACAACGGCGCCTACGCTTGCATGTTTGTCGGCTATCTTCCAGCGGCGTATTGCTTTCCTCAATTTGACTGGGTCCCCAGCGGCGTATTGCTTATGGTAACGTTATTTAAAGTTCCGGCGGCGTATTGCCTCTGGTGACCCTCTTTTCGAGTTCCAGCGGCGTATTGCCACTGACTCTACAGGCTCATCGAGGGAAAACATCGCCCCGGTTGATCTTTCTGCCGTTTGCTTGGCACTACACAATGCAGAATCTGCAAAACTGCTCAAAGCAAAATAGGAATCGATAGGTACCAGCGGCATATTGCCCCTATAGTACCCATCGATTCCTTTAAGTGCTGGCGGCGTATTGCTTCC
The DNA here is from genome assembly GCA_933228785.1 of Lasioglossum pauxillum. Lineage (NCBI taxonomy): Eukaryota > Metazoa > Arthropoda > Insecta > Hymenoptera > Halictidae > Lasioglossum > Lasioglossum pauxillum. The sequence goes on along the minus strand of OW121706.1, from coordinate 23,949,188 downwards.
AGCACCTGAATGTTAGACGAGTGTCGTAGTTCCGTCTATTTCGAATTGCTCGCAAGTTCCGATTGCCCTCTTTATCGGACTGCGAGGGCAGATTCTGCAAAAGTGCTCAAAGCAAAATAAGAACCGATAAGTACCAGCGGCATATTGCCCCTGTAGTACCCATCGGTTCTTCCAAGTGCTGGCGGCGTATTACCTCCAGCACTTGAGTATTAGACGAGTGTCGTAGTTCCGTCTATTTCGAATTACTCGCTAGTTCCGCTTGCCCTCTTCGTCGGACTGCGAGTGTCTCCGACTGTTAGCTAAGTTCCTTTCATCGGAGACTTTGTAGCTGTTTATTAGCTACATTGTTCATGTAAGCGGTTACACGCTCGCGTAGAGTCGTGTCTTTGCCGTCGCGTGCCATCCTCACGCGCCAGCTAGGCGTCGCCCTACCAGCACGTGCCTGTTCACGTGCTGGCGGCGCGGTGCGCTCATATCATCACGCCCCGCTTGTCACTCCTCTACCCTCATCTCAGCTTGTGGCATTGGACACTCGGCTCCGAGGCGTAGGTTCCGGTGGAAATGCCGGAGGCTTCGCTCACGTTAGAGCTCTCTCTACCAGAGCCACGGTGATCACGTAGGAATCACTCACGTAAGAGCTCTCTCGTTACCAGAGCCACGGTGATCACATGGGACTCACTCACGTAAGAGCTCTATCCTTACCAGAGCCACGGTGATCACATAGGACTCACTCACGTAAGAGCTCTCTCCTTACCAGAGCCACGGTGGTCGCATAGGACTCACTCACGTAAGAGCTCTCTCCTTACCAGAGCCACGGTGGTCGCATAGGACTCACTCACGTAAGAGCTCTCTCCTTACCAGAGCCACGGTGGTCGCATAGGACTCACTCACGTAAGAGCTCTTTCTTGGATTCTTCCCTCTGTACCACACTCTTTTGCTGCTAGCGGCATCCGTTGCCCTACAAATAGGGATTGGGTAGCTCACGACAAGCAGCTTTATGGGTTAACGCCGTGCGGTCTATCGTTTACCCGGGGAGCCGCGGTGCCTGCAGTGTCACTCACGCTGGAGCTCCCTCGTTCCATACCAGAGCCCACATTAGTAACCCGAAGGTTTCCAGATCCTTCCGCGTGGAGGAGGGGGTTGGTGCACCAGGGAATAGAACCCTGGACCTTCTAGGACCCAGTAGATAGGGACAATGTCTTCGCTTTGTTCCAAGACGGTACCTTAGCCGGTAGGCCAACCCGCCTCCCCCTTGTTCCTAAAGGCGTTCAGAACTCGGGGATTGGGATCGTTTTGATGCACGATCAACACACCTCGACTTAGGCCGAGTACCAGTTCAGTGTGCAATTAGCAGTTGCACACCGCTACTGGTTGAGCACGGTCTTCTAGCTAACCGATTTTTACCCTTGACAGTCCGGGCCAGACACCACTGCCACCTCGAAGCCAACGCCTATTGTTGGGGGGCGGTCGACGGAAACCTATTTGGCCAATCGCCGACCACCGGGCTCCCCAACCCCGAGGTACCGATTTATGGACTCGGGTGGTCCATTTCGAGGGGAGGCTGCGCGCCGCGCTGTCGACTCGCGACCAACGGTCGAGCGACGAGAGCGCGGGGGTCGCAAACCACCCCCCATTTTGGTTCTGTAAAACCGCTTAGCCTGAGCCATGCAAATTGCTGAAATGGGGCATGCAAGTTTTATATTAGTAGGGCCGGCGTTGTGTAATGGAGCGCGTCGAGGGGAAGGGTGGAGGAAATTTAAAGGGGGTTCAGCTCAGTCAAGCGGGACTGGCTGTATCTCTTTCTGCTGCAGAACTTTCCGGGCAAAGGTATTGAACTGCTTGCACAGTTCATTACTCACGAGAGTTGGTAAAGGAGGGGGCCACGGGAGCCCTAAACCGTTGGCAGCCAGTTGTAAGGGCGCTCTCGTCGCTGCGTGGAGCCTGCAGTGAAGAAGGACGTGGGTCGAAGACTCGTTTCCGTCACCGCAGGCGCATTCCGGAGATCTTGCTAAACCAAATTGGTATAGCTTCTCGCGGAAATTACCGTGGCCTGTGAGGAACTGAGCCGTGTAGTGGGTGATTGGGACATTACTTCCGGATCGTTCAGCCAGATTCGGGAAGAACTCAAAGGTGGTTCTACCGCGGGTCGAGGAGATCCATCTGGTCTGCCAGCTATCGAGGGTGTGATCGCGAAGGGCTTTAAGGGTTTCCCGTTTATGGGGATCCGGATCCTCATGTTGGGTGGGGTCAAAGATTATTTCACGATACGTAAAGGGAATGTCTTTTCTGACGAGGAAACGATATCGTTTCTCTGTCAGGTAAAGGTCTATTGGTGTTTGGTTGGCTAGGATACAGAGTGCATCGGTGGAGGCGGTACGATACGCAGCGCATACTCTGAGTAGAGCAGTGCGCTGCGCGCTTATTAGAGTGGAGAGGTGCTTCCGGTTGAGCTTGTGGGCCCAACCAATCGCGCCGTATGTGATTATTGGGATGAAGATGCCTTTATAAAGGATAGATCGGGCTCGGAAGTCGTATCCCCACTTGGAACCGGTCAAGCCAGAGACGCAGCCGAACCTCGCCCTCGCGTGGGTCGTTATATAGGTCACGTGCTCGGACACACTTAACGAGTGACCGTACACGATGCCCAGATATTTCAGACTTTCAGCGAAGCGAAGCCGGGCGTTTTCTATTGATATAACGGGAGGTCTACGGAGATCTAGGGTACCCCTGACACGAAGCATCGCAGTTTTGTGCGGGGATAAGGATAATTTGCATTGCAAGCACCATGCCTGTATCACGCCGGCAACCCTTGCGGCCGTCCTTTCGATGGAGACTCGGGAGTTCCCCTCGACGACGACCAACAGGTCATCGGCGTAAGCCACGACATGGATGCCTTCCATTGCCGCGAGTTCACGTAAGAGGGAATCAAAAAGTATGATCCAGATGAAGGGACCGAGGACCGAACCCTGCGGGCATCCTTTGGTGACGGTTTTGAGGACTGTGATATGTTCGGATGAAAGGATTACCTTCCGGTCTCTAAAGTAATCAAGGATGACGTTATAGATGTTACTGGGGCATCCGCGTTTGCGTAATTCGGCTGTGACAGCTGGCCACCACACGTTATCGAAAGCTCCCTTGATGTCAAAGGAGAGTACGATCGCGTGCTTGGCGTTAGAAGAGTTTACGATCTCTTGCAGTTTGTGAAGGGCATCATCCGTTCCGCTACGATGCTTGAAACCATATTGCGATTCGGAGGCGAATGTTGGGGAATATATTATGTCCTTAATAGCCGCCACGATAAGCTTCTCCATGACCTTTCCAAGCACGGGAAGAAGGCATATTGGTCGATATGATGTCGGCATAGTCTCAGGCTTATCAGGTGCCTTGAGGATGGCCCTGATTTTACCTGTTTTCCACGAGGAGGAGAATAGACCGTACTTAAGGGAACCGTTAAAAATTTTGAGGAATATGACTGGTGTTAGGCTGAAGGCCATTTTAAGGGCAGGTACTTCAATGCCGTCAGGTCCCGGAGAACGTTTGTTCCCGAGGTTCCTGATAATCCGGCTCAGTTCGAGGAGATTGAATTCCGGCGCGTCTGCTGTGTCCGTCGCGAGGTCAAAATCGCGGCGCGTTGTAATGTGCGACTCGTTGTCAGGAGCTGTGTCATCGGGACTGAGGGCGGCAAGTAGCGCGTTTGCACTTTCTTGCCAGCTGTTGGTGTGACGGTCGTGGAGGAGAATCGAAGATTGTAGCGGCGGTGGAATGTTCTTCCCAAAGATTGCTCTGTAGGGGACAGACCAAGGGTTTTCGTGGCTCACACGAGTAACGAATTCTCTCCAGCCGCTCCTGGCGGAGCTGCGAAAGAGTCCTCGGTACTCCTTGTGAGCCTTTGAGTAGGCGCGGCGTTTTTCTTCCCTTAAGTCGGGGTTTTTCTCGCGTTGAAATGCACGTCGGAGTCGGTTTGCTATTCTTTTATGTCGCGTGAGTTCGGCCGTCCATCCAGGAATGGCTCTGACGTGCCATTTTTTCCTGGGGATGGACAACGTCGATGCGCTCAGGATGGTATTTTCCAGGTGGATGATGGCGTTTTGGACATCTTCACGGCATGCAAAGTCTAGCGGGGGAGCGTTCTCGGAGAGTATTCGGAGGTATTCAGACTTAAATTTGTCCCAGTCAGCTTTATGGCAAGCGAATCTGCCCTGGAGGGGACATGAGAGTGAGTTTTCCGCGGGAGATGGGTTGCTTACTTCAATTAAAATTACGTTGTGGTCGCTGGAAGTCCTGCCGTCCAGGACTTTCCAGGAGAAAGAAAGGTGTTCTGTTTCTGCGGTTCTAAGCGTTACATCTATGTTGGACACGCCGCTATGGTTACTAAAGGTCGGGGGTTGTCCGGGAGTATTCATAATCGTGAGATTATTCTGCGAGAGAAATGGTTCCAAGATGCGGCCGCGTTTGTGGGTGCGATATCTGAAGCTCTTCTGGTGAAAACATGGTAGAAAATCCCACAGAGGGGACCTAGCGTTCGTGTCGATGGCCAGGATGATTGGCTTACCGTGGAGGGTACTAAGGACTTTTTGTATGGACGCGATTCCGATTTCTATTGGGTCAGCATGCTGAAAGTAGCTACTGACCAGATATAGTTGACCAAAGGGACCTGTAATTTCAGCTGTAACTGTATGCGAGTCAGAAAGGTGTGCGAGTTTAAGAATCGTAAAGGTAGAACCTTTAACGATTATTGCGGCTTGGCAGTTTTGACCTGGAGGGGCGCTGCTAATGACTATGTTCTGGGATCCTAATCCGGTAATCCTTCCAGCGACATTATAAGGTTCTTGCGCGAGAATAACATCGACTTCTCCAGAGTTTAACATCCGAGACATCTCGGATGTCACCAACCGGGATCGCCGCATGTTAATCTGCGCAATTTTCAGCATAGGGATGCACTCTGCGGTGTGGGGAATTGTTGGGCAAGTTGGTGGTGAGGGTGGGGACGCAGATGGGGGGCGCGAACCGGATGGCGTGGAGTAACTATTCATGAATAGTTAATCCGGGAGGCCTTTTGAAGAAGGGCGGACGATCGCGAGGGACAGTTTCTATTACCTGCCGAGTGGTTATGGGGGAGCTTACGAGCTCGGCAGTTCGCGCATGAGGGGGAGTTGTTCTCCCTGTTTGGGCATTCCTTATTGGAGTGCCCGGTTTTGGCGCAGAAGGCGCATACTACTTCACTGCTTTTGCAGTATTTGTCAATATGGCCGTACTTTTGGCACTTGAAGCAGCGCGTCGCGACTAGGTAGTCTGCTACTCGACAGTTCGAGTAGGAGACGAATATCTTCTCTTTGGGGAGGAGGGTTTCGCGGATGCAGGTAGAGACCTCGACGACCCAGTCGTTACCTTCTTTGTCCTTGCGTCCGACCTTGAAGAGGGGACGCAGCACAGCCTTGTCTGTTGTTGGGGAGGAGTGAATATTTTGGGCTCTAATATGGTCCGCGATTTCTTCAGCTTCGAGCTCTTTGGGGATATCGTAGACGATCATCCTGGGTAGCTCGGGTTTGGGGGACGCGATGGTAAATCCGGCTTTGCGAAGGCCTGCGTTCTCTGTGAAGAGCTTAAGGTCTTTCGCATTTGCCGTTTCAATAATGAAACCGCCCTCCCGGGTAGGGCGAACCGAGTTAATCCCAGCTTGGGCTTTGCGCAGGTCGACGTTATTGAAGATAAGCCGCTTAGTGGCTAGGGTATCGCGGTCGACCGGATTAGCAGGGGTAATTACTACCTGATGTTTCGCCGGCGCGGATTTGGCTGCAGCTATTACCTGCTGCGTGAAGCGAGGTTTCGGCGGAGGTAGTGTGCCGTTTGGGGCAAGAATTTGCTGCGTGATTGCGGCTGCGCTCACGCTTTGCGCCTGAGGGGGATTTGCAGCAGCGCCGGTGCGCTGCTGCGCAGCGCGGTTTCTGCCAGCAATACTGGCGTACGACGTTGCGGGGGCGGCGGAGGACGCGGGGGTTGGGGGAGGAACGCGAGTGGGCTGCGCGTGATGCGAAGGCATAGCCTTTAGCGCATCAAGGG
>OW121706.1:23935628-23938128 GCA_933228785.1 Lasioglossum pauxillum | reverse complement strand
TCGTTTCGCAGAGAGGGTGAGAGATTTGGAGATCCTCGTCGAAGCGGTGCCTACGGGCGGTCGTATTTTCAATACGACTCACGACACCGTAAAACACTCACGCAAGTCCGAACGTAAGAAATACCAATCCCTACTTCGCCTCTCGTGGAAACTATATATATATATGTATTTAAGACGCAATGCAAAAATTGGCAATTTTCACAGAACCGCGACAAACGCCGACGAAACGCCCATCATTCGCTCGTACGTAGCAATCTTTGCAACCCGACTCAGAAACGCTCTTTAGCGCCCTCCAAAAATATTTGGAGAGGTAAGCGACGGCGGGGACTTACAAGAGCAGCGCAAGCAGTATTTGGTTACGTAAACGACCCTCAGCCAGGCGTGGTCCAGGAATTGTATCCGTGGACCGCAATGTGCGTTCGAAATGTCGATGTTCATGTGTCCTGCAGTTCACACGTTGACGCGCAATTAGCTGCGTTCTTCATCGACCCACGAGCCAAGTGATCCACCGTTCAGGGTAATCGTATATATTTTTTGATTTACAAATCAATATATGTTATATGTCTCTTGTTCTGCGGTTCGTAAGAACGCATTGTACCTGAAAGCTCCAACCAGCGCGCGAAGGAGATTCAGGCGTCGTTTTAAGGACGACACTTTCGTCGTCCGTAGAAACGGAAAAAAAACCGTCATAGTACGCGGGCGAGACTGCACACGTATCTGACGGCCGGGCGAACAGTACATTAAAAAACCGTTAAACGTGGAAAACGCGGAGAGGAATATTCTGAAAACGACGGGGATCGTAGACAACCCGATACTGGATCCAGAGAAACAATTCCTCTCCTCTTCACTTATTACATTTGGAAGATGTGAGAACGGAGGACTTCACGGCCGGCTCTGGCAGCGGTCATTCGTCCCAAACTCTCGTGGTGCGCACTATTGGGCCACACGCACGGAATAGGGTGTCAAGACTCACGCGACTGCTTTAAAAGCGAGCTTCACGAGCCGGTCCACTTCCCGTAAAACACATTTCCATAAAATGTTGTTGTGTGTGCTCGAGGCAACGATAAATTCCGATACAAGCGGACTCACGAGCCGGCTCTGGCCGTAGGCGATCCCCCGGGTTCTCGTCGTCCCAAGCTCGTCTGCGCGCACTATTGGGCCACACAGAGAGTAGGGTGTCGTCGGGAATAATCGCGCATAGGCTTTATGCGAGCATCACGGCCGGTCCTCTCGGAACACCGTTTTTCTTCGGAACGATATTTTATCATATTATTTTATTCGATACACTGCGGACTCGCGCAGCCGGCTCTGGCAGCGGTCATTCGTCCCAAGCTCTCGTGGTGCGCACTATTGGGCCACACGCACGGAGTAGGGTGTCTTGACTCACGACTGCTTTAAATGCGAGGCATCACGGCCGGTCCGCCGCTCTCGAATGTATGTATAATAATAAATTATATATGTTCCGTTGTCAACGAACACCGCGTGCGGAGCAGCAACGTTTCGTGCTCTTGGTTATACGCGAACTCGAGAAAAATAGAGAGCGGGACTCGCAACCGGCTCTGGCAGCGGTCATTCGTCCCACGCTCTCGTGGTGCGCACTATTAGGCCACACGCACGGAGTAGGGTGTCAGACTCACGACTGCTTTAAAAACGAGCTTCACGAGCCGGTCCTTCACGTCTCGTCTATATTCTCGATGTTCGCGAACGATAACACAAACGCGTGCAACCGCGCGTTTTCCACACAGGTTACCCTGATTTTGTTTGTCCTCTTCGAGACACCGTTTCGAACGGACGACTCCGGACATACTTACAACACAGAGGCGAAGACCGAGGAAGCGAATCGACGCTTACATCCCTGTTCATGCGCTACCGGTAAAATATGTCCGTATGTATAATTGTAGAGAGCCTCCTACACGACGCAGAGGACACCACAGGCGTTATTATATACGCGGTACAACACAACACTCTTTGACACGAGGTATTTTTCAAAGAGAACGACCACCCGGTGGCGGGTGAAAGAAAACATCGGTGTGTGATATCGCAACGACGGGTATTTCTATATTCGTGTGTCGATCTGCAGCATTCAGCGTCCGACGAGATATCGTACGTACCTGATCGTTCGAGTTTGCAAATGCGAACGTCGGTAATGTCGACGATTCCCGAAGACCCGAAGTACAGGCTCTTCAGCACTCACTCCCCAATACAAGTAAACGATAAAACAACACAACACGATGCTCTCTCCACCTTCACGCAAGCACCGTATTAATTTCTGGCCCGTCGTTCTCAATCCCATTGTCGAAAGAGACTGTGTGCCGTATATATATACGCCGTGTTAATATGCACAACATGGTGTTTCTCTGGCGGGCTCTCTCTTGCGCCTTATTTCATTTCACCAACGGACGGGAGCATCGCGCCGCGTTGAGTAACTCTATATGTAGTACTCCGTGTAAAACGCAAAAGCGCGACCTCCTCGCGTAAGCCGTTGGTGAGATGTTTTTCA
>OW121706.1:23930628-23933128 GCA_933228785.1 Lasioglossum pauxillum | reverse complement strand
ATCATATCATCACAAATCATTGATGAAATTCCTTTTTAATATTTCCCTTTTTTGCGTTTCTCTCGAGAACAAATTCCTTTTCAATATATTCCTTTTGCGTTCTTATTCTGAAGAGAACGTTCATATAGGGTTGCGCTAACATCGGAAGACGCGTATAGCTCAGTAGCATGAGTATCCCAGAAAGCACGTAACCACGGGCGCTGGACAATCGACACAAGTGCCGAGGAAGCGCGGACAGGACGCATGCTGGACTTGGGTTTCCCAATGCCCGTCTGCTCGCTCTGGGCTTGACGAAAGCCAACCTCAATTATTATATGACGTTTCTCTGCAAACATTTAGTTTGACTTCTAATCTAAGTTTTAGTTTCTCTCAAACTTCTTTCCCTAACTATCCCAAATTTTTCGCTCGGATAGTAAAGTTGATGCTCAGTTAGTACGAGTATACACAATATCAGTGAATACAAGTCACCAACCTCCTCGATGGGAGGCTCGCCACATAAGGGCCATTCGGTCTTAGACACCGACCCGTGGCAATGCTGTGTAGAGAAAAGTTCGATTACCAAAAGCACGGTACGAGACAGTCGAGACCGAAGTCTCGAGGCGCCGTGAGAGCTGCTTCTCGACCGAGATCGTAGAATAACCCCAAGCGCGCGCTGAACCGCCCGACTCGCCGAACCGTCGAGTCTCTTAAAGATACCGAACGGCCGGCAAGGACGCCGGCGCCGCGCGGTGAATAGCACGCGCGCTTATGGGCGCAAACCGCCGCGGCAACAGCCCATCCGGCGGGGCTGTTGGGACTTGGAAAAATTTTTGCAAGGAAAATTTTTTTGTACAATACAATAAATTTTTATATTTCCAGGATATTTAACACAAAATATTCAACTTTTCATATACTATCACGGCACTTTGAACATTTTACAAGTCCAACCGCCAAGAGTAAACTTTTTTCCTAGCGTTCCCAGACAATTATAAATATTAGATCATTGTATAATAATGCATTTTAACAATAAATATCAAATATGAAAGCTCTAGGACGAATATTTATCGAATAAATTAAGAATAATGACCGGGCGCATTACTTCCAACTCCGACCGTGCGAAATTTTTCAAAGTCCAACCGCCAAGAGTAAACTTTTTTGCTAGCGTTCCCAGACAATTATAAATATCAGATCATTGTATAATAATGCATTTTAACAATAAATATCAAATATGAAAGATCTAGGACGAATATTTATCGAATAAATTAAGAATAATGACCGGGCGCATTACTTCCAACTCCGACCGTGCGAAATTTTTCAAAGTCCAACCGCCAAGAGTAAACTTTTTTGCTAGCGTTCCCAGACAATTATAAATATCAGATCATTGTATAATAATGCATTTTAACAATAAATATCAAATATGAAAGATCTAGGACGAATATTTATCGAATAAATTAAGAATAATGACCGGGCGCATTACTCCCAACTCCGACCGCCAAGAGTAAACTTATCTATCCGGCGTTCTCGGACACGTATAAATATCAGAACATTGTGTAATAAAGCGTTTGAACAATAAATATCAAGTATGAAAGCGCTGGAATGAGTATTTCTCGTATAAATTGAGAATAATGTCCGGGCGTGTCGATTAGTCGGCCGCTCGGTCGAATCGTTCGACGAGCCGGGGCGCGTCGGTTCGGCGCGCGGCGGAGCTCGAGCGTAATATTTCTAAGTCCGACGGCCAAGAGTGAACTCTCTTCCCAGCCGTCCCGGACGACTTTAGTCGTTATATACGCGTACAATACCGCGTTCTATCAATATTTCTCGAGTTTCAAAAATGTCGGACGCGTATTGCTCCATTTATTGAGAAATAATGCTCCGACCGCCAAGAGTAAACTTATCTTTCCGGCGTTCTCGGACACGTGTAAATATCAGAACATTGTGTAATAAAGCGTTTGAACAATAAATATCAAGTATGAGAGCGCTGGAATGAGTATTTCTCGTATAAATTGAGAATAATGTCCGGGCGTGTCGATTAGTCGGCCGCTCGGTCGAATCGTTCGACGAGCCGGGGCGCGTCGGTTCGGCGCGCGGCGGAGCTCGAGCGTAATATTTCTAAGTCCGACGGCCAAGAGTGAACTCTCTTCCCAGCCGTCCCGGACGACTTTAGTCGTTATATACGCGTACAATACCGCGTTCTATCAATATTTCTCGAGTTTCAAAAATGTCGGACGCGTATTGCTCCATTAATTGAGAAATAATGCTCCGACCGCCAAGAGTAAACTTATCTTTCCGGCGTTCTCGGACACGTGTAAATATCAGAACATTGTGTAATAAAGCGTTTGAACAATAAATATCAAGTATGAGAGCGCTGGAATGAGTATTTCTCGTATAAATTGAGAATAATGTCCGGGCGTGTCGATTAGTCGGCCGCTCGGTCGAATCGTTCGACGAGCCGGGGCGCGTCGGTTCGGCGCGCGGCGGAGCTCGAGCGTAATATTTCTAAGTCCGACGGCCAAGAGTGAAC
>OW121706.1:23923128-23925628 GCA_933228785.1 Lasioglossum pauxillum | reverse complement strand
GGCGTTGCGCCGATACGAGGATTTCTATATCCTTTTTCGTACAGAGGTCGAACCAGCCGGCTGCAGCATAGCTGATTACCGGGTCGAGTACGGCTCTGTATATGGTTATAAGTGAGCGGAACCGAAGGCCCCACTCACACCTCGCGAGTTCACGGAGTTTCGCGAAAAGCAATCCGACCTTATTGCTTAATTGTCGACAGTGACTATGAACGTGGAGATTTTTGTCAAAGTAGACGCCAAGATATCTAACTATGGGGTTGAATTTAATGTTCGAGTTCCCTATTCGGATGATCGGTGGTCGGCCGGCGAGGTCGGTTTTGTGGCCGCGGGTGTCTTTACGTTTTCGGTCGGGTCGCGATCCTCCTCTCCTTCCTATCGGAGTTCTCTTAACCGCGTTACTTCGAAGCACGATTGCTTCGGTTTTACGTTCCGATATTTCTAGTTTGGCAGAGCAGCACCATCCTAGGATTAGGTCAACGATTTGTTGACCTTTTTCCTCCAGTGCTTTTCTGCTGTCGCCGTCGACAATAACGAGGAGATCATCCGCGTAAGCTATAAAATTGATTCCATGCGAGGATTCAATTTTCCTTAATAGTTCGTCGAACATGAGGTTCCAGAAGATTGGACCGAGGACAGAACCCTGAGGGCAGCCTCGAGTCGCCCTTTTGGATACCTCTTCTGTTCCTATCTCGAGCTTGACCCGTCGGTTGTCAAAATAGCTATCTAATACCGCGAAGACGTTTCGAGGGCAATCTCGTTGCTTGAGACTTTCCAAAACTAAAGGCCACCAGACGTTGTCAAAGGCACCGGAGATATCGAAGAGAATTCCGATCACGTATCGACACTCAGAAGCGTCGATTACGCGTCGCATCTCGACGATGGCATCTGCGGTCGATCGTCCGGGAGTGAACCCAAACTGTCGAGCGGAGATTTTCCCCGGGGCCGTTGCCGTGTCTTGGAGGCGCGTTTTGAGTAGTTTCTCGAAAAGTTTCCCTATCACGGAGAGGAGGCAGATTGGTCGATAGGACTTCGGATCCTTCTCGTCCTTGTCCGCACCTTTCAGGAAGGCTCGTAACGAGCCTACCTTCCACGTGGCGGGAAAGACGCCCCACTGAAGGCATCCGTTAAAAAGCCGAACCAGCTGACCGGGAATAGCTTTAAAAGCCGCCTTTAACGCACTGACCTCGACGAGGTCCGGTCCAGGCGCTTTTTTGCTATTCATTGTTCGGAGGGCATACTTGATCTCTATTGCTCGGATTTCGGAGGCGTTCGGAGTGTCGGGCGCGACGCGTGAATTTAATCTTAAATTACTTTGTTCCGCAGTGTCCTCCGATTCCCGGTCGTCGGGTACGTGCGTATCCAGGAGTTTCTGTGCTGTTTCGCGGACACTACATGTGTGTTCATTACTATTATTACTGCGCCGGAGGGTGCTGATCACCCTCTCAACTTGGAGTTTCTTCGTTTGGAGCTTATAAACGACTCCAAACGGCTCCAAGTTCCCGTTCGACGTTACAAATTCTTTCCATGCGTTGGCTTTGGCCTAAGTAGATAGGGACAGAGGGAATCTCGTTAATCCATTCATGCGCGTCACTAATTAGATGACGAGGCATTTGGCTACCTTAAGAGAGTCATAGTTACTCCCGCCGTTTACCCGCGCTTTTTTGAATTTCTTCACGTTGACATTCAGAGCACTGGGCAGAAATCACATTGCGTCAACACCCGTGGGGGCCATCGCAATGCTTTGTTTTAATTAGACAGTCGGATTCCCCTAGTCCGTGCCAGTTCTGAGCTGAGCGTTGAATGGCGGCCGAAGAGGACGATCGTTCTAGACGAAAGCCTCGCAGCAAGGAAGATCCGCGGGAGGCCAAGGCACGGGACCGAGCTCGGATTCCCATCAATGTGTTCACCTCGCCCAGGCCCGGCACGTCAGCCAGACCCGCTTCCCGACCAAGCCCGACACGCCCCGCTCCTCAGAGCCAATCCTTATTCCGAAGTTACGGATCCAATTTGCCGACTTCCCTTACCTACATTAATCTATCGACTAGAGGCTCTTTACCTTGGAGACCTGCTGCGGATATGGGTACGAACCGGCGCGACACCTCCACGTGGCCCTCTCCTGGATTTTCAAGGTCCGAGGGGAAGATCCGGACACCGCCGCAACTGCGGTGCTCTTCGCGTTCCAAACCCTATCTCCCTGCTAGAGGTTTCCAGGGAACTCGAACGCTTATACAGAAAAGAAAACTCTCCCCGGATCTCCCGACGGCGTCTCCAGGTCATTTTGGGTTACCCCGACGAACACTCTTACGAGGGCCCGAATGGTAAGCGGTTCCGCTGCCGGGTTCCGGAATAGAAACCGGATTCCCTTTCGCCCGATGGGTGTGTGTTTGTTTATCAATATTATGATATTTGCTCTCTCTCTCTCTTAGGACACCTCATCTACATAGGATTTCTCTTAGGGCTTAGGATCGACTGACTCGTGTGCAACGGCTGTTCACACGAA
>OW121706.1:23918128-23920628 GCA_933228785.1 Lasioglossum pauxillum | reverse complement strand
GAGAGATCTTAAGACGCACTTAGGCCGTCATCAATACGATTCAACGCGAACGTGGCGATGAAATGGCAATCGCACAGATTAGCGAGGACACGTCGACGACGGGGAATAATTCCAACCCGATCAAGTACGACGTGCTCATCCCGCACATTGCTGAGCGTTGCTCGGCTGTCCATCGATCATCAAAGCGTTCGGTAGATCGAGAGATCTCTCTCTTTTTTTTTTCTCTTCCCTCCGAAGACTCCGAAAGGTTATATAATGTGTTTATCGAAATCGCCGGCAACGACGACCCTCCGCCGCCATATGGCAATTATAACGTAGAGTTAAGAAACTCGTCCACGCACAGGCATATTCTCTCCCTGGGGCTTAACATTGTCACACCACACACACACACTCTGTGTGCCACACAGTATTCTTTCTTTCTTTTAATATTTGTGTGTCCATCTCTGTAGTCTCTCGAGACTCTCGGTAAATATACCGCCTCTTTCGTATACGCATCATTTCAGGCGACGTCGGGAGCGCGTTAATGTTCATGAGTGGAAACGCTTCTTTCCGCAAGGCGAATCGTTTCGCAGAGAGGGTGAGAGATTTGGAGATCCTCGTCGAAGCGGTGCCTACGGGCGGTCGTATTTTCAATACGACTCACGACACCGTAAAACACTCACGCAAGTCCGAACGTAAGAAATACCAATCCCTACTTCGCCTCTCGTGGAAACTATATATATATATGTATTTAAGACGCAATGCAAAAATTGGCAATTTTCACAGAACCGCGACAAACGCCGACGAAACGCCCATCATTCGCTCGTACGTAGCAATCTTTGCAACCCGACTCAGAAACGCTCTTTAGCGCCCTCCAAAAATATTTGGAGAGGTAAGCGACGGCGGGGACTTACAAGAGCAGCGCAAGCAGTATTTGGTTACGTAAACGACCCTCAGCCAGGCGTGGTCCAGGAATTGTATCCGTGGACCGCAATGTGCGTTCGAAATGTCGATGTTCATGTGTCCTGCAGTTCACACGTTGACGCGCAATTAGCTGCGTTCTTCATCGACCCACGAGCCAAGTGATCCACCGTTCAGGGTAATCGTATATATTTTTTGATTTACAAATCAATATATGTTATATGTCTCTTGTTCTGCGGTTCGTAAGAACGCATTGTACCTGAAAGCTCCAACCAGCGCGCGAAGGAGATTCAGGCGTCGTTTTAAGGACGACACTTTCGTCGTCCGTAGAAACGGAAAAAAAACCGTCATAGTACGCGGGCGAGACTGCACACGTATCTGACGGCCGGGCGAACAGTACATTAAAAAACCGTTAAACGTGGAAAACGCGGAGAGGAATATTCTGAAAACGACGGGGATCGTAGACAACCCGATACTGGATCCAGAGAAACAATTCCTCTCCTCTTCACTTATTACATTTGGAAGATGTGAGAACGGAGGACTTCACGGCCGGCTCTGGCAGCGGTCATTCGTCCCAAACTCTCGTGGTGCGCACTATTGGGCCACACGCACGGAATAGGGTGTCAAGACTCACGCGACTGCTTTAAAAGCGAGCTTCACGAGCCGGTCCACTTCCCGTAAAACACATTTCCATAAAATGTTGTTGTGTGTGCTCGAGGCAACGATAAATTCCGATACAAGCGGACTCACGAGCCGGCTCTGGCCGTAGGCGATCCCCCGGGTTCTCGTCGTCCCAAGCTCGTCTGCGCGCACTATTGGGCCACACAGAGAGTAGGGTGTCGTCGGGAATAATCGCGCATAGGCTTTATGCGAGCATCACGGCCGGTCCTCTCGGAACACCGTTTTTCTTCGGAACGATATTTTATCATATTATTTTATTCGATACACTGCGGACTCGCGCAGCCGGCTCTGGCAGCGGTCATTCGTCCCAAGCTCTCGTGGTGCGCACTATTGGGCCACACGCACGGAGTAGGGTGTCTTGACTCACGACTGCTTTAAATGCGAGGCATCACGGCCGGTCCGCCGCTCTCGAATGTATGTATAATAATAAATTATATATGTTCCGTTGTCAACGAACACCGCGTGCGGAGCAGCAACGTTTCGTGCTCTTGGTTATACGCGAACTCGAGAAAAATAGAGAGCGGGACTCGCAACCGGCTCTGGCAGCGGTCATTCGTCCCACGCTCTCGTGGTGCGCACTATTAGGCCACACGCACGGAGTAGGGTGTCAGACTCACGACTGCTTTAAAAACGAGCTTCACGAGCCGGTCCTTCACGTCTCGTCTATATTCTCGATGTTCGCGAACGATAACACAAACGCGTGCAACCGCGCGTTTTCCACACAGGTTACCCTGATTTTGTTTGTCCTCTTCGAGACACCGTTTCGAACGGACGACTCCGGACATACTTACAACACAGAGGCGAAGACCGAGGAAGCGAATCGACGCTTACATCCCTGTTCATGCGCTACCGGTAAAATATGTCCGTATGTATAATTGTAGAGAGCCTCCTACACGACGCAGAGGACACCACAGGCGTT
>OW121706.1:23910628-23915628 GCA_933228785.1 Lasioglossum pauxillum | reverse complement strand
CCCGCCACCGATTGGTTTTGATCTAATAAAAGCGTTCCTACCATCTCTGGTCGGAACTCTGTTTTGCATGTATTAGCTCTAGAATTACCACAGTTATCCAAGTAAATGTGGGTACGATCTAAGAAACCATAACTGATTTAATGAGCCATTCGCGGTTTCACCTTAATGCGGCATGTACTGAGACATGCATGGCTTAATCTTTGAGACAAGCATATGACTACTGGCAGGATCAACCAGGGAGCTTCGACAATTTTTGTCGTTCTTTGAATATATAATAATAATAATATGTGTCTTTTCGTCGCCAGCTCTTTCAGAGACAGGTCGACGACACTCTCTTTTTCTTTCTCCTCCTCCTCTCAATTCATTTCTACTCGTTCGAATTCTCAGAGAACCTTTCGAACGATTTTATATCATATTTCCTCCTCTTCCTTCGGGATTCTTTTTTCCTTTCCTTTCCTTCCATCCCTTTTCTCTTTCCATTCCTTTCTCTCACTTTCTTTCATTTCTCAACCTCGAACAAATTCCTTTTGCCAGTTCCCTGCGTTCTCGGTTTATATTTTTATCATATCATCACAAATCATTGATGAAATTCCTTTTTAATATTTCCCTTTTTTGCGTTTCTCTCGAGAACAAATTCCTTTTCAATATATTCCTTTTGCGTTCTTATTCTGAAGAGAACGTTCATATAGGGTTGCGCTAACATCGGAAGACGCGTATAGCTCAGTAGCATGAGTATCCCAGAAAGCACGTAACCACGGGCGCTGGACAATCGACACAAGTGCCGAGGAAGCGCGGACAGGACGCATGCTGGACTTGGGTTTCCCAATGCCCGTCTGCTCGCTCTGGGCTTGACGAAAGCCAACCTCAATTATTATATGACGTTTCTCTGCAAACATTTAGTTTGACTTCTAATCTAAGTTTTAGTTTCTCTCAAACTTCTTTCCCTAACTATCCCAAATTTTTCGCTCGGATAGTAAAGTTGATGCTCAGTTAGTACGAGTATACACAATATCAGTGAATACAAGTCACCAACCTCCTCGATGGGAGGCTCGCCACATAAGGGCCATTCGGTCTTAGACACCGACCCGTGGCAATGCTGTGTAGAGAAAAGTTCGATTACCAAAAGCACGGTACGAGACAGTCGAGACCGAAGTCTCGAGGCGCCGTGAGAGCTGCTTCTCGACCGAGATCGTAGAATAACCCCAAGCGCGCGCTGAACCGCCCGACTCGCCGAACCGTCGAGTCTCTTAAAGATACCGAACGGCCGGCAAGGACGCCGGCGCCGCGCGGTGAATAGCACGCGCGCTTATGGGCGCAAACCGCCGCGGCAACAGCCCATCCGGCGGGGCTGTTGGGACTTGGAAAAATTTTTGCAAGGAAAATTTTTTTGTACAATACAATAAATTTTTATATTTCCAGGATATTTAACACAAAATATTCAACTTTTCATATACTATCACGGCACTTTGAACATTTTACAAGTCCAACCGCCAAGAGTAAACTTTTTTCCTAGCGTTCCCAGACAATTATAAATATTAGATCATTGTATAATAATGCATTTTAACAATAAATATCAAATATGAAAGCTCTAGGACGAATATTTATCGAATAAATTAAGAATAATGACCGGGCGCATTACTTCCAACTCCGACCGTGCGAAATTTTTCAAAGTCCAACCGCCAAGAGTAAACTTTTTTGCTAGCGTTCCCAGACAATTATAAATATCAGATCATTGTATAATAATGCATTTTAACAATAAATATCAAATATGAAAGATCTAGGACGAATATTTATCGAATAAATTAAGAATAATGACCGGGCGCATTACTTCCAACTCCGACCGTGCGAAATTTTTCAAAGTCCAACCGCCAAGAGTAAACTTTTTTGCTAGCGTTCCCAGACAATTATAAATATCAGATCATTGTATAATAATGCATTTTAACAATAAATATCAAATATGAAAGATCTAGGACGAATATTTATCGAATAAATTAAGAATAATGACCGGGCGCATTACTCCCAACTCCGACCGCCAAGAGTAAACTTATCTATCCGGCGTTCTCGGACACGTATAAATATCAGAACATTGTGTAATAAAGCGTTTGAACAATAAATATCAAGTATGAAAGCGCTGGAATGAGTATTTCTCGTATAAATTGAGAATAATGTCCGGGCGTGTCGATTAGTCGGCCGCTCGGTCGAATCGTTCGACGAGCCGGGGCGCGTCGGTTCGGCGCGCGGCGGAGCTCGAGCGTAATATTTCTAAGTCCGACGGCCAAGAGTGAACTCTCTTCCCAGCCGTCCCGGACGACTTTAGTCGTTATATACGCGTACAATACCGCGTTCTATCAATATTTCTCGAGTTTCAAAAATGTCGGACGCGTATTGCTCCATTTATTGAGAAATAATGCTCCGACCGCCAAGAGTAAACTTATCTTTCCGGCGTTCTCGGACACGTGTAAATATCAGAACATTGTGTAATAAAGCGTTTGAACAATAAATATCAAGTATGAGAGCGCTGGAATGAGTATTTCTCGTATAAATTGAGAATAATGTCCGGGCGTGTCGATTAGTCGGCCGCTCGGTCGAATCGTTCGACGAGCCGGGGCGCGTCGGTTCGGCGCGCGGCGGAGCTCGAGCGTAATATTTCTAAGTCCGACGGCCAAGAGTGAACTCTCTTCCCAGCCGTCCCGGACGACTTTAGTCGTTATATACGCGTACAATACCGCGTTCTATCAATATTTCTCGAGTTTCAAAAATGTCGGACGCGTATTGCTCCATTAATTGAGAAATAATGCTCCGACCGCCAAGAGTAAACTTATCTTTCCGGCGTTCTCGGACACGTGTAAATATCAGAACATTGTGTAATAAAGCGTTTGAACAATAAATATCAAGTATGAGAGCGCTGGAATGAGTATTTCTCGTATAAATTGAGAATAATGTCCGGGCGTGTCGATTAGTCGGCCGCTCGGTCGAATCGTTCGACGAGCCGGGGCGCGTCGGTTCGGCGCGCGGCGGAGCTCGAGCGTAATATTTCTAAGTCCGACGGCCAAGAGTGAACTCTCTTCCCAGCCGTCCCGGACGACTTTAGTCGTTATATACGCGTACAATACCGCGTTCTATCAATATTTCTCGAGTTTCAAAAATGTCGGACGCGTATTGCTCCATTAATTGAGAAATAATGCTCCGACCGCCAAGAGTAAACTTATCTTTCCGGCGTTCTCGGACACGTGTAAATATCAGAACATTGTGTAATAAAGCGTTTGAACAATAAATATCAAGTATGAGAGCGCTGGAATGAGTATTTCTCGTATAAATTGAGAATAATGTCCGGGCGTGTCGATTAGTCGGCCGCTCGGTCGAATCGTTCGACGAGCCGGGGCGCGTCGGTTCGGCGCGCGGCGGAGCTCGAGCGTAATATTTCTAAGTCCGACGGCCAAGAGTGAACTCTCTTCCCAGCCGTCCCGGACGACTTTAGTCGTTATATACGCGTACAATACCGCGTTCTATCAATATTTCTCGAGTTTCAAAAATGTCGGACGCGTATTGCTCCATTAATTGAGAAATAATGCTCCGACCGCCAAGAGTAAACTTATCTTTCCGGCGTTCTCGGACACGTGTAAATATCAGAACATTGTGTAATAAAGCGTTTGAACAATAAATATCAAGTATGAGAGCGCTGGAATGAGTATTTCTCGTATAAATTGAGAATAATGTCCGGGCGTGTCGATTAGTCGGCCGCTCGGTCGAATCGTTCGACGAGCCGGGGCGCGTCGGTTCGGCGCGCGGCGGAGCTCGAGCGTAATATTTCTAAGTCCGACGGCCAAGAGTGAACTCTCTTCCCAGCCGTCCCGGACGACTTTAGTCGTTATATACGCGTACAATACCGCGTTCTATCAATATTTCTCGAGTTTCAAAAATGTCGGACTCGTATTGCTCCATTTATTGAGAAATAATGCTCCGACCGCCAAGAGTAAACTTATCTTTCCGGCGTTCTCGGACACGTATAAATATCAGAACCTTTGTGTAATAAAGCGTTGGAACAATAAATATCAAGTATGAAAGCGCCAGCTGTTTATGGAGTTATTGAGAAATAATTTACCGAGTTATATTTCGTCGTGTACTAGTCGTGTTCTATCGGTCGTGAGGGTAAACGGCGGGCGTCAGTTTTGGTTCTGTACTGTTAGTTACATCCTCCCCGAATATGTTTGCGATGCGCGTGTTTGTATTAACGAGATTCCCTCACGTTCGATATTTTTTTTTTTCGTTCGAACCATGTCTGTGGATTTGTGCGGTTATTGGGATGCACGTTTTGACCATTTAATTGTCAATAAAAGAACATGTATTTGTTTGATATAATACAATATGTTAATGCTGTATTATTCGTATCTTCTTAATAAACTAGAAAGTTTATATTTTAATTTTTTAGGTTTAAATCACATGTATTATTTTCATGTAGCATTCGTATGGGATAATTTGTTATTTCAGTCACATTGTTGTAATAATATATGGAATATGCTGCTGGAACTCCGGCAATACGCTGCTGTAGATAGAAGCAATACGCCGCTGTAACTGAAACCAATACGGTGCTGTAGATAGAAGCAATACGCCGCTGTATCTGAAAGCAACACGCCGCTGCGAAGTGAAAGCAATACGCCGCTGCAGACGGAAGGAATACGCCGCTACAGACGAAAGCAATACGCCGCTGGAACTTTGAAATTCTTCGCGTATACAGACAGACACTTGGATAAGCCAAGCCTTCCTCTGCCAGGTTCGCGGCATTAACAATAAATAAATAAATAAATAATAAATAAATATCGCGTGTTATTAATTATGTCCCGTTATATTTGCGTTTCTCAAGTGAAATTCAAATGATTCTAAATTGCATGACTTTCTCCCGTTCGATCAACTATGATTCTTAGCGTCGAAATGAAAAAAAAAAGAAAATTGAAATTCTATCTACTCTTCCGTGTACTAAAAAAAGGAAAGAGAACTGATAT
>OW121706.1:23875628-23895628 GCA_933228785.1 Lasioglossum pauxillum | reverse complement strand
CGCTGAACCGCCCGACTCGCCGAACCGTCGAGTCTCTTAAAGATACCGAACGGCCGGCAAGGACGCCGGCGCCGCGCGGTGAATAGCACGCGCGCTTATGGGCGCAAACCGCCGCGGCAACAGCCCATCCGGCGGGGCTGTTGGGACTTGGAAAAATTTTTGCAAGGAAAATTTTTTTGTACAATACAATAAATTTTTATATTTCCAGGATATTTAACACAAAATATTCAACTTTTCATATACTATCACGGCACTTTGAACATTTTACAAGTCCAACCGCCAAGAGTAAACTTTTTTCCTAGCGTTCCCAGACAATTATAAATATTAGATCATTGTATAATAATGCATTTTAACAATAAATATCAAATATGAAAGCTCTAGGACGAATATTTATCGAATAAATTAAGAATAATGACCGGGCGCATTACTTCCAACTCCGACCGTGCGAAATTTTTCAAAGTCCAACCGCCAAGAGTAAACTTTTTTGCTAGCGTTCCCAGACAATTATAAATATCAGATCATTGTATAATAATGCATTTTAACAATAAATATCAAATATGAAAGATCTAGGACGAATATTTATCGAATAAATTAAGAATAATGACCGGGCGCATTACTTCCAACTCCGACCGTGCGAAATTTTTCAAAGTCCAACCGCCAAGAGTAAACTTTTTTGCTAGCGTTCCCAGACAATTATAAATATCAGATCATTGTATAATAATGCATTTTAACAATAAATATCAAATATGAAAGATCTAGGACGAATATTTATCGAATAAATTAAGAATAATGACCGGGCGCATTACTCCCAACTCCGACCGCCAAGAGTAAACTTATCTATCCGGCGTTCTCGGACACGTATAAATATCAGAACATTGTGTAATAAAGCGTTTGAACAATAAATATCAAGTATGAAAGCGCTGGAATGAGTATTTCTCGTATAAATTGAGAATAATGTCCGGGCGTGTCGATTAGTCGGCCGCTCGGTCGAATCGTTCGACGAGCCGGGGCGCGTCGGTTCGGCGCGCGGCGGAGCTCGAGCGTAATATTTCTAAGTCCGACGGCCAAGAGTGAACTCTCTTCCCAGCCGTCCCGGACGACTTTAGTCGTTATATACGCGTACAATACCGCGTTCTATCAATATTTCTCGAGTTTCAAAAATGTCGGACGCGTATTGCTCCATTTATTGAGAAATAATGCTCCGACCGCCAAGAGTAAACTTATCTTTCCGGCGTTCTCGGACACGTGTAAATATCAGAACATTGTGTAATAAAGCGTTTGAACAATAAATATCAAGTATGAGAGCGCTGGAATGAGTATTTCTCGTATAAATTGAGAATAATGTCCGGGCGTGTCGATTAGTCGGCCGCTCGGTCGAATCGTTCGACGAGCCGGGGCGCGTCGGTTCGGCGCGCGGCGGAGCTCGAGCGTAATATTTCTAAGTCCGACGGCCAAGAGTGAACTCTCTTCCCAGCCGTCCCGGACGACTTTAGTCGTTATATACGCGTACAATACCGCGTTCTATCAATATTTCTCGAGTTTCAAAAATGTCGGACGCGTATTGCTCCATTAATTGAGAAATAATGCTCCGACCGCCAAGAGTAAACTTATCTTTCCGGCGTTCTCGGACACGTGTAAATATCAGAACATTGTGTAATAAAGCGTTTGAACAATAAATATCAAGTATGAGAGCGCTGGAATGAGTATTTCTCGTATAAATTGAGAATAATGTCCGGGCGTGTCGATTAGTCGGCCGCTCGGTCGAATCGTTCGACGAGCCGGGGCGCGTCGGTTCGGCGCGCGGCGGAGCTCGGTCCGACGGCCAAGAGTGAACTCTCTTCCCAGCCGTCCCGGACGACTTTAGTCGTTATATACGCGTACAATACCGCGTTCTATCAATATTTCTCGAGTTTCAAAAATGTCGGACGCGTATTGCTCCATTAATTGAGAAATAATGCTCCGACCGCCAAGAGTAAACTTATCTTTCCGGCGTTCTCGGACACGTGTAAATATCAGAACATTGTGTAATAAAGCGTTTGAACAATAAATATCAAGTATGAGAGCGCTGGAATGAGTATTTCTCGTATAAATTGAGAATAATGTCCGGGCGTGTCGATTAGTCGGCCGCTCGGTCGAATCGTTCGACGAGCCGGGGCGCGTCGGTTCGGCGCGCGGCGGAGCTCGAGCGTAATATTTCTAAGTCCGACGGCCAAGAGTGAACTCTCTTCCCAGCCGTCCCGGACGACTTTAGTCGTTATATACGCGTACAATACCGCGTTCTATCAATATTTCTCGAGTTTCAAAAATGTCGGACGCGTATTGCTCCATTTATTGAGAAATAATGCTCCGACCGCCAAGAGTAAACTTATCTTTCCGGCGTTCTCGGACACGTGTAAATATCAGAACATTGTGTAATAAAGCGTTTGAACAATAAATATCAAGTATGAGAGCGCTGGAATGAGTATTTCTCGTATAAATTGAGAATAATGTCCGGGCGTGTCGATTAGTCGGCCGCTCGGTCGAATCGTTCGACGAGCCGGGGCGCGTCGGTTCGGCGCGCGGCGGAGCTCGAGCGTAATATTTCTAAGTCCGACGGCCAAGAGTGAACTCTCTTCCCAGCCGTCCCGGACGACTTTAGTCGCTATATACGCGTACAATACCGCGTTCTATCAATATTTCTCGAGTTTCAAAAATGTCGGACGCGTATTGCTCCATTAATTGAGAAATAATGCTCCGACCGCCAAGAGTAAACTTATCTTTCCGGCGTTCTCGGACACGTGTAAATATCAGAACATTGTGTAATAAAGCGTTTGAACAATAAATATCAAGTATGAGAGCGCTGGAATGAGTATTTCTCGTATAAATTGAGAATAATGTCCGGGCGTGTCGATTAGTCGGCCGCTCGGTCGAATCGTTCGACGAGCCGGGGCGCGTCGGTTCGGCGCGCGGCGGAGCTCGAGCGTAATATTTCTAAGTCCGACGGCCAAGAGTGAACTCTCTTCCCAGCCGTCCCGGACGACTTTAGTCGTTATATACGCGTACAATACCGCGTTCTATCAATATTTCTCGAGTTTCAAAAATGTCGGACGCGTATTGCTCCATTAATTGAGAAATAATGCTCCGACCGCCAAGAGTAAACTTATCTTTCCGGCGTTCTCGGACACGTGTAAATATCAGAACATTGTGTAATAAAGCGTTTGAACAATAAATATCAAGTATGAGAGCGCTGGAATGAGTATTTCTCGTATAAATTGAGAATAATGTCCGGGCGTGTCGATTAGTCGGCCGCTCGGTCGAATCGTTCGACGAGCCGGGGCGCGTCGGTTCGGCGCGCGGCGGAGCTCGAGCGTAATATTTCTAAGTCCGACGGCCAAGAGTGAACTCTCTTCCCAGCCGTCCCGGACGACTTTAGTCGTTATATACGCGTACAATACCGCGTTCTATCAATATTTCTCGAGTTTCAAAAATGTCGGACGCGTATTGCTCCATTTATTGAGAAATAATGCTCCGACCGCCAAGAGTAAACTTATCTTTCCGGCGTTCTCGGACACGTGTAAATATCAGAACATTGTGTAATAAAGCGTTTGAACAATAAATATCAAGTATGAGAGCGCTGGAATGAGTATTTCTCGTATAAATTGAGAATAATGTCCGGGCGTGTCGATTAGTCGGCCGCTCGGTCGAATCGTTCGACGAGCCGGGGCGCGTCGGTTCGGCGCGCGGCGGAGCTCGAGCGTAATATTTCTAAGTCCGACGGCCAAGAGTGAACTCTCTTCCCAGCCGTCCCGGACGACTTCAGTCGTTATATACGCGTACAATACCGCGTTCTATCAATATTTCTCGAGTTTCAAAAATGTCGGACGCGTATTGCTCCATTTATTGAGAAATAATGCTCCGACCGCCAAGAGTAAACTTATCTTTCCGGCGTTCTCGGACACGTGTAAATATCAGAACATTGTGTAATAAAGCGTTTGAACAATAAATATCAAGTATGAGAGCGCTGGAATGAGTATTTCTCGTATAAATTGAGAATAATGTCCGGGCGTGTCGATTAGTCGGCCGCTCGGTCGAATCGTTCGACGAGCCGGGGCGCGTCGGTTCGGCGCGCGGCGGAGCTCGAGCGTAATATTTCTAAGTCCGACGGCCAAGAGTGAACTCTCTTCCCAGCCGTCCCGGACGACTTTAGTCGCTATATACGCGTACAATACCGCGTTCTATCAATATTTCTCGAGTTTCAAAAATGTCGGACGCGTATTGCTCCATTAATTGAGAAATAATGCTCCGACCGCCAAGAGTAAACTTATCTTTCCGGCGTTCTCGGACACGTGTAAATATCAGAACATTGTGTAATAAAGCGTTTGAACAATAAATATCAAGTATGAGAGCGCTGGAATGAGTATTTCTCGTATAAATTGAGAATAATGTCCGGGCGTGTCGATTAGTCGGCCGCTCGGTCGAATCGTTCGACGAGCCGGGGCGCGTCGGTTCGGCGCGCGGCGGAGCTCGAGCGTAATATTTCTAAGTCCGACGGCCAAGAGTGAACTCTCTTCCCAGCCGTCCCGGACGACTTCAGTCGTTATATACGCGTACAATACCGCGTTCTATCAATATTTCTCGAGTTTCAAAAATGTCGGACGCGTATTGCTCCATTAATTGAGAAATAATGCTCCGACCGCCAAGAGTAAACTTATCTTTCCGGCGTTCTCGGACACGTATAAATATCAGAACATTGTGTAATAAAGCGTTTGAACAATAAATATCAAGTATGAAAGCGCCAGCTGTTTATGGAGTTATTGAGAAATAATTTACCGAGTTATATTTCGTCGTGTACTAGTCGTGTTCTATCGGTCGTGAGGGTAAACGGCGGGCGTCAGTTTTGGTTCTGTACTGTTAGTTACATCCTCCCCGAATATGTTTGCGATGCGCGTGTTTGTATTAACGAGATTCCCTCACGTTCGATATTTTTTTTTTTCGTTCGAACCATGTCTGTGGATTTGTGCGGTTATTGGGATGCACGTTTTGACCATTTAATTGTCAATAAAAGAACATGTATTTGTTTGATATAATACAATATGTTAATGCTGTATTATTCGTATCTTCTTAATAAACTAGAAAGTTTATATTTTAATTTTTTAGGTTTAAATCACATGTATTATTTTCATGTAGCATTCGTATGGGATAATTTGTTATTTCAGTCACATTGTTGTAATAATATATGGAATATGCTGCTGGAACTCCGGCAATACGCTGCTGTAGATAGAAGCAATACGCCGCTGTAACTGAAACCAATACGGTGCTGTAGATAGAAGCAATACGCCGCTGTATCTGAAAGCAACACGCCGCTGCGAAGTGAAAGCAATACGCCGCTGCAGACGGAAGGAATACGCCGCTACAGACGAAAGCAATACGCCGCTGGAACTTTGAAATTCTTCGCGTATACAGACAGACACTTGGATAAGCCAAGCCTTCCTCTGCCAGGTTCGCGGCATTAACAATAAATAAATAAATAATAAATAAATATCGCGTGTTATTAATTATGTCCCGTTATATTTGCGTTTCTCAAGTGAAATTCAAATGATTCTAAATTGCATGACTTTCTCCCGTTCGATCAACTATGATTCTTAGCGTCGAAATGAAAAAAAAAAGAAAATTTAAATTCTATCTACTCTTCCGTGTACTAAAAAAAGGAAAGAGAACTGATATACACGAAAATGAGCAAGTTTGAATAATAAATAATTGATTTTTAAT
Source organism: Lasioglossum pauxillum (assembly GCA_933228785.1). Lineage (NCBI taxonomy): Eukaryota > Metazoa > Arthropoda > Insecta > Hymenoptera > Halictidae > Lasioglossum > Lasioglossum pauxillum. Next base: position 23,889,880 of record OW121706.1, on the reverse strand, counting down.
TTAGGAAAAAGAAAGTATATTATCCGCCGATAATATCGCATATTATGTTCTCTTACAAAGAATTATATATAATACGTAGAGAGCTTAGCGTGTACAAGTTTCCCGTGCGCGTATCGTGTGGACGAGAAAAATTTCAAAGTACCAGCGGCGTATCGCTTACAAATTTGGCGGCGTATCGCTTTCAAATTTGGCGGCGTATTGGTTTCAAATTTGGCGGCGTATTGGTTTTCGCCCCCTTCGCGCGCCGTTCTTTTCAAAGTACCAGCGGCGTATCGCTTTCAAATTTGGCGGCGTATCGGTTTCAAATTTGGCGGCGTATTGGTTTTCGCCCCCTTCGCGCGCCGTTCTTTTCAAAGTACCAGCGGCGTATCGCTTTCAAATTTGGCGGCGTATCGGTTTCAAATTTGGCGGCGTATTGGTTTTCGCCCCAGCGGCGTATCGCTCTCAAATTTGGAGGCCTATTATTGGCTTTCTTGAACATGTGTTTCTTCTTTTTTTTTTAAAGTACCAGCGGCGTATTGCTTTAAAAAAAACAAAAAAAAAACGAAATAACACAAAAAAAACACAAAACCGCACGGCCGCGGTGTGCAAAATTGTTACCTACTGTGGGGGGGCCTCGTCTAACCGACAAGACGAATCCCCAAGCATAGGGCTGAGTCTCAACAGATCGCAGCGTGGTAACTGCTCTACCGAGTACAACACCCCGCCCGGTACCTAAGTCGTCTACAGACGATTCCGAGTCTCGACGTCGAACTTGGAGTACCCATGATCGACCGTTAGAACGCCGTGTCCGTCGGTGTCGGAGAGATCCCGACGACGGGTACAAAGACGTCCGTACGGCAAAATGGGGCCCGTGCGATGACCGGCCACGAGGACCATGCCACCTAGTAGTGTCACATTGTTTTGAGCCTTTCGACCCACACGAAACTCCTTAGGAAATATCGTTGCCTCCTTTGACTAGAAAGGATACGGCCTTAGAGGCGTTCAGGCATAATCCCACGGATGGTAGCTTCGCACCACCGGCCGCTCGACCGAGTGCGTGAACCAAATGTCCGAACCTGCGGTTCCTCTCGTACTGAGCAGGATTACTATCGCAACGACTAGTCATCAGTAGGGTAAAACTAACCTGTCTCACGACGGTCTAAACCCAGCTCACATTCCCTGTTGGCGGGTGAACAATCCGACGCTTGGCGAATTCTGCTTCGCAATGATAGGAAGAGCCGACATCGAAGGATCAAAAAGCGACGTCGCTATGAACGCTTGGCCGCCACAAGTCAGTTATCCCTGTGGTAACTTTTCTGACACCTCTTGCTGAAAACTCTTCAAGCCAAAAGGATCGATAGGCCGTGCTTTCGCAGTCTCTATGCGTACTGAACATCGAGATCAAGCCAGCTTTTGCCCTTTTGCTCTACGCGAGGTTTCTGTCCTCGCTGAGCTGGCCTTAGGACACCTGCGTTATTCTTTGACAGATGTACCGCCTCAGTCAAACTCCCCGCCTGGCAGTGTCCTCGAATCGGATCACGCGGGAGTATTGACGGCGATCAGCCGTTAAGCCTCACGCCACTCTTACACGCTTGGCTCTAGAACACCGTGACAACCGGGTCATAAGACCTCGGTGCACGCGCTCCGCCTAACCGAGTAAGTAAAGAAACGATGAAAGTAGTGGTATTTCACCGGCGATGTTGCCATCTCCCACTTATGCTACACCTCTCATGTCTCCTTACAATGCCAGACTAGAGTCAAGCTCAACAGGGTCTTCTTTCCCCGCTAATTTTTCCAAGCCCGTTCCCTTGGCAGTGGTTTCGCTAGAAAGTAGATAGGGACATTTAGTGTGCACCCGGCCTCCGCGAAGGAGACTTCGGATATGCTTCCTCGCCAACGATGGGCATACGCATAGCATAAATTTTATATCTACTTTTAGCGAGGCGGCTCCACTGTTCAAGTAGAGCGGGCAATGGAAAAATCCAGCAGTGCCACCGAGCGTATACAGTGGACGAGTTCTTTGGCCGCATGCGTTTGTGGGAGGATATGGTATTCCTCGCCCAAACGCCTGCGCTCACGGGGAACCACGGGAAGGCGAACTCGCTGCGTGCCGCTCGCACGCACACCCTGACCCTTTAGGGCGATGGAAGTGAAGGAGAGAGGAGGGTTGGATTCCTTTAAGAGGAGGTAGAACATTGCTGTTCTTTGGTGGAGGCCCGGCGCGGCAGCGGATCCGAAAGTTTTCTCGCGGTGCTGTCGTGCCCTCCCGAGCACTACGGTATAGCTCGATAGGGCGCTCCGGTTTGTCCAAGTTCCACTTTGTTCTTGGTCATTTATTTTTGTCCACGCGTACGGTTTCCGTTACACTTATTTTATTCTGTTACACTTTACACTTTACACTTTTCACTTTTCTGTCTCTACTCCAAAAGTCCCTTTATCCACAGGGTTTCGCGGCAGTAATCTTCGAGGAGGGAAGAGGCCTCTGGAGACGATACGAGATGATGAGCCGCTTCTGGCCATCTCCAATCGCCGGTGGGGACTATGTCCCGTAGAGCCTCCCTCTGCGGGTCGAAGATCGGGCACTCGAGGAGGAAGTGTCCGACTGTGTCCTCCTCGCTCCCGCAGGCGCAGCTACTGCTGGCGACGACTCCGTACTTGTGGAGCCGTGCGTTGAATTTCCCGTGTCCTGTGAGCACCTGCGTGGTGTAGGAGCTCGGTCTCATCCATTTTGCTGCCATTCGCTCGTCGACGTCGTTGAAGAAGGCGTATGTCGTGCGGCCTTTGTGAGAGGTTGCCCACTTGGCCTGCCACATCCTTTCTGCTTCGACCTGCAACAGATTTTTTGCATCGTCGTTCCCCGCGCGTACGACGATGCTCCCGAACCTGGCGTCCGTTCCGTTCTTCGTCTTGAAGAGTGCCCTACGCTGCTCTAGCAAGATGTCGACCGGGACCGCGCCGGCCACAACGCACACGCTGTCCCACGATGACCAGCGATATGCGCCAGTCACCGCAACGAGAGCGCGACGCTGCATGCCCCTGAGCACTGCCAGTTCTCTCTCTCCGCACAAGTCTGACCAACCGGCGGCAGCGTACGTCGCCACCGGCAGGAAGACTCCGCGGTATATTGCGGAGAGAGCCCTGAATCTGAGTCCCCATCGGCTTCTCGCGAGCTTCCCGAATTTCGCGAAGAGCGACCCGACCTTGTCGCGTAGGTATCGGCAGTGGGATCGGACACCCATGCCACTATCGAAGTGGACGCCTAGGTATCGCACGGCGGACTTGAACGCGATGGTGGTTTGCCCTATTCGGATGGTCGGTGGCCTATTCGCAAGGTTCGCCTTGTGCGGCATAACTGCCTTTCGCTTCCTATCCGGACGCGAGCCTCCTCTGCTTCCTAACAACTTCTGCTCGATGTAGCCGCTCTTAAGCACGATTGCTTCTGTTTTGCGGGCTGACAGTTCGAGCTTCGCGGATTTGCACCAGTTCAATATCTGGTCTACGACTTGTTGTCCCTTGATTTCTAATTCCCTCCTGCTGTTTCCGGTTATTACTACTATAAGGTCGTCCGCGTACGCGATGAATTTACCCGGGATCAAGGCTTCTAGTAGCCTCAGGAGTTCGTCAAACATAAGATTCCAGCACGCCGGTGCGAGGACAGAGCCCTGAGGGCATCCTCTAGTGGCGCACTTGGAAATCTTTTCTTCTCCTGCCGCGATGCTTACCCTGCGGTTGTCGAAGTAATTCGCGATCACTTCGAAGACATTCCGCGGGCAGCCTCGCTCCCTTAGACTTTGAAGTACTAAGGGCCACCAAACGTTATCGAACGCGCCCGAAATGTCGAAGAGCAGCCCCACCGCATATCGATCCTCGGTAGCATCGACTATGCGGCGCAGCTCAGCAATCGCGAGCTCTGTCGACTTGTTAGGCATAAAGCCATACTGCCGCTCGGAAATCTGGCCCGGTGCCATCGCGGTCTGATCTAGTCTCCTCTTAAGGAGTTTCTCAAAGAGTTTCCCTACAACAGAGAGGAGGCAAATCGGTCGGTATGATTTCGGGTCCTTCACGTCTTTCCCTTCGCCTTTCAGGAGGACTCTAAGTGAACCTTCCTTCCAGATCGAGGGGAAGACGCCCCACTGAAGGCACCCGTTGAAGAGCCGTACCAGTTGGTCGGGGATGACTGTGGCCGCTGCCTTCAGCACCCCGACTTCGATGCAGTCAAGCCCCGGTGCTTTATTATTTTTAAATGTCCTAACCGCGTCGATGACTTCCTCTTTAACGAACGGGGAAGCGTCTTCCGTGCTTGGCGCGATTCGTGCACTTTCCCTAATTGTACGCTGCTCGGGCGTATCCTCTTCTACGCGGTCTTCGGGGACGTGTGCTTCCAGCAGCAGTTTGGCTGTTTCTACCGCGCTGGTCGTATGACCATTTCCACGCCGGAGGGTGCTAAGCACACTCTGAACTTGGAGTTTCTTCGCCTGGAGTTTGTATACGGTACCCCAGGGCTCCTCGTTCCCGTGCGACGTTACGAACTTCTGCCAGCTCTCGAGCTTCGCCTTCTTCACCTCCCTGCTGTATTTACGCACTGAGGAGCGGTAAGTCAGCTTCTTCTGGGGGCGAGCGAGCTCGTCTCTTTCTTGCTGGAAGGCACGTCTCCGCTGGTGTGCGGCCTTCTTGAGCTCCGTGAGCTCTTTCGTCCACCACGGGTTGGACTTCCTAAACTTACGTTTACGTGGCATCGACGCTGTGCAGGCATCAGTTATGACGACTGCAAGCGTTTCTGCCATCCTCTCGACCCCTTCCGCCGACTCCAGTTCGAGGGGCGCCAGTCTCGATCGGGAGAGATCGGCCAAGCGCTCCCCGAATTTCGCCCAGTTGGCTTTGCGCGTGTTAGTAGATAGGGACAGAGGGAATCTCGTTAATCCATTCATGCGCGTCACTAATTAGATGACGAGGCATTTGGCTATTTTTTTTTCATACTCCCCCGTCGGTGACCCTAGCCAAAAAGGGCCGAGGGGGGTTATATTTTGCCCGCTTTGATGGAAGGGGACGGGTGCCCCGGTTTATGTCGTCGTCGTCCGCCTCACCCCACCCCCTGTCGCTCCCTTATTCCTTGGTCGGGGTGGATCGTAGTCATACGATTCCACCTCGTCCAATTTGTATGACTCCCCTGCAGGACTCGGGTGGTAATGCCCCGCAGTAGACCCTTCCTTATCCCCATGCCCATGAGACAGTCAGCGGAGTCGGACGACCAGATTCCCCTCCATGAGATGGTGCAGGAGGAGAATTTGATTGAGTCCTGTCCAACGCGTAATTTGTTGGACAGGGCCTCCACGAGCGACGAGTTATTTTTATAATAACTCGTCTTTCGCTCGTGGGCGTCGCCCAAGGATGTTGCTCCGCTGACTATCTGCACGTCGATGACCTGGGCAGTCTCGCCACGTAGGCAAACGAGGTCAGGTTTTCGTTTGCCCTCGGTCGTGACAAAGATGGGTTCCTCGTCTACAACCCATCCTTTGTCCCGCAATCCAGCGGCTAACGTTTTTGCGACCGCATTATGCCGCTGGATGCGCCCACCGTGGGTGCGATGGCACCCCTGGATGACGTGCGCGGCTGTCTCGGTGACATTGCAACCGGCACGACATCGAGTGGGGTACGTTCCTCGGCGCGCCCCCCTTGATGTTTTAATACGAGTGGGGATCGTATTGGCGCGCACGTGAACGTACTGGACAAAGTCACGACCGGGAATTGCGAGACTGCCGGCATCGACCCACCAGGAGGAGATGTTGCTGGTCTCTGGGCATTCCCTAAGCTCCCACCCGTCGACGGACGAGTGGAGCCTCTGAGCCCACCATCTGTCCCTCTGGTCTTTTTGGGACAGGCATTGGCCTTCCACAGTGAGCGCATTACGCGCCCACTGTAGTCGGCGCTGCACCCACTCCTCGCGATATACCGCGCGGATCTGTGGGGCATTGCTATGCTCCAGGGCTCCTAGACGGTGTAACATGAACCCTGGAATGGCGGTGCTCAGGGATGGAATGCCCAGACCACCCTCCTTGATGGTGGCGTGTATGAACGCCACCGGCACATCTTTTGGAAGCCGAAGCCATCGTCGGACTGATGCACGGATTTGTAGGTCCAGAGCCCTTAGCTTACCAAGTGTGACTCTACCAAGCACGAGGGTGTGGTAGAGTCGCGGAATGAGGAAGCTACGCAAGATCTTCATGCGTTGCTGGGGCTTCAGTGGTGCTCGCGTCAGTCGGCTGAGATACGTTATAATTTCTAAGCCGACTCTCCTGGGTCCTCCCGGCGAAATCTCCACCCCCAGGTATTTCCACATGGCCTCTGGGCCGACCTGAGGAAGGTGATATTCCCCGCGGCCGAGGTGGAAGCCTGGGGTGGTTATGATCTTAATCTTCTTTTCTTTGCCGGAAGGAACCAGGGATAGGACGGAGCACTTCGATGGATTGAACTGAAGCCCCATGGAATTAGCTTCCTGTTCCGCGGCCTCCAGAGCTGATTGGAGGCCCCACTTGGTCGAGGCGAATAGGAGGATATCGTCCGCATACGCTATAGCGCACACGGACTCACCTCCTACGTTGTAACCTATTTCGGCAGGTAGTGACCCCAGAATCTTGTCCACCACGAGGGCGAACAGAATCGATGACAGGGGGTCACCCTGCCGAACGCCTCTGTTTAGCCTAACGGGCTTGGACCTTTCTCCGCGCACCTCAAAACACGTCGTGCTATTGGCATACAGGCGGTCGATGTAGCGAGCAAGATCGTGAGGCAAACCGCTGCTGCGGAGCACAGCTGTTATAGCTCCGTGGCTGACAGAATCATAGGCCTTCGCAACGTCCAACGAGGCGACGTGACACTCCCGGAGGTGTCGTCGGGAGTGTTGGAGTATTGTCGCGAGGACGGCTACGTTGTCGTTGCAGCCGTCCCCGAAACACCTCTGTCGCCAGTCTATGATGTTGGACGCGCGAAGGCGGCCAGCCAGCAGTTTGTGTAGGTGCCTCACGATCACAGATGTTACTGAAATCGGACGGTAGTCCCCAGGTGAGTTAGGGTCACCTTTTTTGGGGACAAATACCGTCCGGCTCGCTAACATCGAGGCTGGAAATCCGCCTGAAGCCAGCACGACGTTGTATAGGAGGGCCTTGATGGGTGGTGGGACGGCCCTCCATAGGCGAACACTTACCCCGTCTGGCCCGGCGGCGGAGTTGAGGGGCATGGTGACATTTGCCACCTCCATGCACGAGACGGGACTCCACACCCACTCGAGCTCCGGATCCACAGGTGTTGGTGGGATGTCCGGAGCGGGAGCAGATGGTATGGAGACGAAGGGGCCCCAGTGCTCTGACATGAGCTTAACATCAGGGCCGCCTTCGTCCTCTGGTGTGGCATCCAAAATGTCTCGCGCAGCCGCCGCCATGTTGACCCGGAACATGCGTTGGATTCTGGCGTAAGCCAGACGTTTCCGGGCCTTATTACTTATGGGCTCGACGGTGGGGGTTCGCCTATTGGTCCGACGAGGAGGAGTCTGTGCGGGAGGGAAGACAGCTTCTACCCACTCGGTAATCAGCTGATGTGGGTCGAGACCCTCGAGGAACTGGTTGGAGAGGCTGACAAGAGTGTTGGTATGCCAGCCCTCAATCCGCTCCACCTCGGGGATTAACAGCTTGATGCGTGTATGATACGCATCAGGCTCATCCGAGGTGGGCCTCTCGGGGGTCTCGACGTGGGGAGGGGTGTTCCGCGGAGGGGATGGCCTCGGGGGGCTAGACACTGGTTGGTCTGTGGTGGGAGCTCCGCCGGTTGTTCTGGTCAGGAGCTCCTCCAGAGCCGCAGCGACAAGTGCTTTGTACCTCGGGTCGCGCCTGGCGCCTTTAATGGCTTCCAGGGTACGACCCGGCACCTTGGTTAGCAGTTCGGCATTTATAAACTTGCAACCTGCCGCTACGGCTATAGCCTCCTGCCGGGCCATCAACAATTTTTCTTCCGCGGACCACCGCTTTTTCTTCCGCTCCACATCGACTTCCTCGTTGGCTTCGGCTTTGTGCCGGTGGCTTCTGTGGACTCCAAGAGCGATCTTGGAGCCAAACACGTCAGTGCTATATGGGCACGGGAACTGGGTCTGGGGAGTCACATCCGGCGGGTGTTGTGCCGGAGAAGGGGGGGACGACATTGAAGGGGGTATATTGGGGGACGACGACGAGGGATGCGTTGGGCCGGCGATCCGAGAGGGCCGAAGCCCTCGCCGGCGGATTTCTCTTTGTATATTTCCATTGTCCTGACCAACACATTTGACGGCCTGAACGGGCTGGCAACCCGAACAGGCCCGAAGATCGCAGAGGCAGCTCTTAGCTTCCCCCCCGAAGGAGGTACTAGGCGGCGGGACCCACTAGAAGGAGGCTGCTTGCTAACTATGACTCCCAGTTAAGAGAGTCATAGTTACTCCCGCCGTTTACCCGCGCTTTTTTGAATTTCTTCACGTTGACATTCAGAGCACTGGGCAGAAATCACATTGCGTCAACACCCGTGGGGGCCATCGCAATGCTTTGTTTTAATTAGACAGTCGGATTCCCCTAGTCCGTGCCAGTTCTGAGCTGAGCGTTGAATGGCGGCCGAAGAGGACGATCGTTCTAGACGAAAGCCTCGCAGCAAGGAAGATCCGCGGGAGGCCAAGGCACGGGACCGAGCTCGGATTCCCATCAATGTGTTCACCTCGCCCAGGCCCGGCACGTCAGCCAGACCCGCTTCCCGACCAAGCCCGACACGCCCCGCTCCTCAGAGCCAATCCTTATTCCGAAGTTACGGATCCAATTTGCCGACTTCCCTTACCTACATTAATCTATCGACTAGAGGCTCTTTACCTTGGAGACCTGCTGCGGATATGGGTACGAACCGGCGCGACACCTCCACGTGGCCCTCTCCTGGATTTTCAAGGTCCGAGGGGAAGATCCGGACACCGCCGCAACTGCGGTGCTCTTCGCGTTCCAAACCCTATCTCCCTGCTAGAGGTTTCCAGGGAACTCGAACGCTTATACAGAAAAGAAAACTCTCCCCGGATCTCCCGACGGCGTCTCCAGGTCATTTTGGGTTACCCCGACGAACACTCTTACGAGGGCCCGAATGGTAAGCGGTTCCGCTGCCGGGTTCCGGAATAGAAACCGGATTCCCTTTCGCCCGATGGGTGTGTGTTTGTTTATCAATATTATGATATTTGCTCTCTCTCTCTCTTAGGACACCTCATCTACATAGGATTTCTCTTAGGGCTTAGGATCGACTGACTCGTGTGCAACGGCTGTTCACACGAAACCCTTCTCCACGTCAGTCCTCCAGGGCCTCGCTGGAGTATTTGCTACTACCACCAAGATCTGCACCGACGGCGGCTCCAGGCAGGCTCACGCCCAGACCCTTCTGCGCACACCGCCGCGACCCTCCTACTCGTCAGAGCTTCATGGAAGACGCGCCTTTAAAAAAAGCTAACGTCAACCTCACTTGCCGCTGACGGCGGAGTATAGGCGCGACGCTTCAGCGCCATCCATTTTCAGGGCTAGTTGCTTCGGCAGGTGAGTTGTTACACACTCCTTAGCGGATTCCGACTTCCATGGCCACCGTCCTGCTGTCTTAAGCAACCAACGCCTTTCATGGTATCCCATAAGCGTCGACTTAGGCGCCTTAACTCTGCGTTTGGTTCATCCCACAGCGCCAGTTCTGCTTACCAAAATTGGCCCACTTGGCACTCTGATCCAATATAATCTCGTGGCTTCATTGATCCAAGCAAGCCAGAGATCTCACCCATTTAAAGTTTGAGAATAGGTTGAGGTCGTTTCGGCCCCAAGGCCTCTAATCATTCGCTTTACCAGATGAGACTCGCACACGTTCATCAAAAGAGAACGAGCGAGTGCCAGCTATCCTGAGGGAAACTTCGGAGGGAACCAGCTACTAGATGGTTCGATTAGTCTTTCGCCCCTATACCCAGTTCCGACGATCGATTTGCACGTCAGAATCGCTACGGACCTCCATCAGGGTTTCCCCTGACTTCGTCCTGACCAGGCATAGTTCACCATCTTTCGGGTCCCAACGTGTACGCTCTGGGTGCGCCTCTTCTCGCAATGAGAACGAGACGCCCCGGGAGTGCGAGGCCGCATCGTAACGCGGCCCATCCTCCCTTGGTCGACGCTGAGGTACGACCTTCACTTTCATTGCGCCTTTAGGTTTACATGTCCCAATGACTCGCGCACATGTTAGACTCCTTGGTCCGTGTTTCAAGACGGGTCCTGAGAGTACCCAAAGCAGTAGCGTCGCTGACCGGTAATTCAAAGCTTGGCCAGTCCGAGGACACCGCCTGCTAACAGCTGGTTAGGCCCGGAGCCGGCACTAGGTCCGTACCATCCGGGTGACAAACTAACCGAGCTTGCGGCGGGCCTGACGCACACACATTCGAAAATGGATTGGTTGCGGCCCGATACCGTCAGAGTACCGTCACGCAGCCGGCCAGGTGATCGAGCGTCTGCCGTGTGCGCACGAAGGCGACACGACAGGCAACAACTCGAGCCGTAGACCGACACGCAACGGGTCGCGACGTTCTACTAAGGGAGAAGTGCACGACTACGCGACCGGAACATTTGCCGAAGATGGTGTACCCTCGCACTGGAACCACCGAAGTGGCCCATTGCGGGCTATCTGCGCACCAACGGAAGCCAGCCTCGTCGACGATGAATCTCCCCATTCGATCTTTTGGGTTTCTCAGGTTTACCCCTGAACGGTTTCACGTACTCTTGAACTCTCTCTTCAAAGTTCTTTTCAACTTTCCCTCACGGTACTTGTTCGCTATCGGTCTCGTGGTCATATTTAGCCTTAGATGGAGTTTACCACCCACTTAGGGCTGCACTCTCAAGCAACCCGACTCTAAGGAGAGGTCCTCCCGAAACGCGTACCAGTCGCTACGGGCCTGGCACCCTCTACGGGTAAATGGCCCCATTCAAGATGGACTTGGACGCGGTTCGACGTCTCGGGATAAATTGACCCTCCTGAACACTACATTTCCCAACGGCAGAACCGCGGGATTCAGTGCTGGGCTAATTCCTGCTCGCTCGCCGCTACTAAGGAAATCCTTGTTAGTTTCTTTTCCTCCGCTTAGTAATATGCTTAAATTCAGCGGGTAATCTCGCCTACTCTGAGGTCGTCGTACGTGATACAAAATTTTGTGTTTCGCCGAAAGAGCGTAAAAGTAGTACTCGCGAAAACGTACAAAGCACAAAAAAAAAGAAAAAAAAAGAAAACGAAACAACACTACACGACAGAAGAGAAAGGTAACAAAACCGATATATATGCCTTATGCGCCACACCAAAGTGTCTTTTTATATCTTTCTTCATATTATTATCGTCGATCGGAAACTCTCGCTAGACGATCTGGCCGGTTAACTTTAACGTCCGTCGAAAAGAACTTCCGGGGACTGGACGACCGACAACAGATCGCGCGGTTTCGCACGAATCGACAATGAAGCAAAGAAAAGACATGGGACGACCGACATAAAGGTTTTCATTGATATACCCTTTTCTCTCCGCGGTGCTGTTCCGTGCGTGAACACAAAAGTGTGTCTTGGCGTCGTGTGACAATCATGTTCGAAATAAGCCTCGCCAATAGAGGAGTATATATATTATAAAAGAAAATAATACATATAACCCGGTGGGATTTCTTATAAATCTCTATAATTTTTACCAAAAACGAGGGGGTACAGAAACGTTGCGCACGAAACGATGTATCATCGATCAAACACAACCAAAGAGACACGAGAGAAAGAGAGAGAGAGATCTTAAGACGCACTTAGGCCGTCATCAATACGATTCAACGCGAACGTGGCGATGAAATGGCAATCGCACAGATTAGCGAGGACACGTCGACGACGGGGAATAATTCCAACCCGATCAAGTACGACGTGCTCATCCCGCACATTGCTGAGCGTTGCTCGGCTGTCCATCGATCATCAAAGCGTTCGGTAGATCGAGAGATCTCTCTCTTTTTTTCTCTTCCCTCCGAAGACTCCGAAAGGTTATATAATGTGTTTATCGAAATCGCCGGCAACGACGACCCTCCGCCGCCATATGGCAATTATAACGTAGAGTTAAGAAACTCGTCCACGCACAGGCATATTCTCTCCCTGGGGCTTAACATTGTCACACCACACACACACACTCTGTGTGCCACACAGTATTCTTTCTTTCTTTTAATATTTGTGTGTCCATCTCTGTAGTCTCTCGAGACTCTCGGTAAATATACCGCCTCTTTCGTATACGCATCATTTCAGGCGACGTCGGGAGCGCGTTAATGTTCATGAGTGGAAACGCTTCTTTCCGCAAGGCGAATCGTTTCGCAGAGAGGGTGAGAGATTTGGAGATCCTCGTCGAAGCGGTGCCTACGGGCGGTCGTATTTTCAATACGACTCACGACACCGTAAAACACTCACGCAAGTCCGAACGTAAGAAATACCAATCCCTACTTCGCCTCTCGTGGAAACTATATATATATGTATTTAAGACGCAATGCAAAAATTGGCAATTTTCACAGAACCGCGACAAACGCCGACGAAACGCCCATCATTCGCTCGTACGTAGCAATCTTTGCAACCCGACTCAGAAACGCTCTTTAGCGCCCTCCAAAAATATTTGGAGAGGTAAGCGACGGCGGGGACTTACAAGAGCAGCGCAAGCAGTATTTGGTTACGTAAACGACCCTCAGCCAGGCGTGGTCCAGGAATTGTATCCGTGGACCGCAATGTGCGTTCGAAATGTCGATGTTCATGTGTCCTGCAGTTCACACGTTGACGCGCAATTAGCTGCGTTCTTCATCGACCCACGAGCCAAGTGATCCACCGTTCAGGGTAATCGTATATATTTTTTGATTTACAAATCAATATATGTTATATGTCTCTTGTTCTGCGGTTCGTAAGAACGCATTGTACCTGAAAGCTCCAACCAGCGCGCGAAGGAGATTCAGGCGTCGTTTTAAGGACGACACTTTCGTCGTCCGTAGAAACGGAAAAAAAAACCGTCATAGTACGCGGGCGAGACTGCACACGTATCTGACGGCCGGGCGAACAGTACATTAAAAAACCGTTAAACGTGGAAAACGCGGAGAGGAATATTCTGAAAACGACGGGGATCGTAGACAACCCGATACTGGATCCAGAGAAACAATTCCTCTCCTCTTCACTTATTACATTTGGAAGATGTGAGAACGGAGGACTTCACGGCCGGCTCTGGCAGCGGTCATTCGTCCCAAACTCTCGTGGTGCGCACTATTGGGCCACACGCACGGAATAGGGTGTCAAGACTCACGGACTGCTTTAAAAGCGAGCTTCACGAGCCGGTCCACTTCCCGTAAAACACATTTCCATAAAATGTTGTTGTGTGTGCTCGAGGCAACGATAAATTCCGATACAAGCGGACTCACGAGCCGGCTCTGGCCGTAGGCGATCCCCCGGGTTCTCGTCGTCCCAAGCTCGTCTGCGCGCACTATTGGGCCACACAGAGAGTAGGGTGTCGTCGGGAATAATCGCGCATAGGCTTTATGCGAGCATCACGGCCGGTCCTCTCGGAACACCGTTTTTCTTCGGAACGATATTTTATCATATTATTTTATTCGATACACTGCGGACTCGCGCAGCCGGCTCTGGCAGCGGTCATTCGTCCCAAGCTCTCGTGGTGCGCACTATTGGGCCACACGCACGGAGTAGGGTGTCTGACTCACGACTGCTTTAAATGCGAGGCATCACGGCCGGTCCGCCGCTCTCGAATGTATGTATAATAATAAATTATATATGTTCCGTTGTCAACGAACACCGCGTGCGGAGCAGCAACGTTTCGTGCTCTTGGTTATACGCGAACTCGAGATAAATAGAGAGCGGGACTCGCAACCGGCTCTGGCAGCGGTCATTCGTCCCACGCTCTCGTGGTGCGCACTATTAGGCCACACGCACGGAGTAGGGTGTCAGACTCACGACTGCTTTAAAAACGAGCTTCACGAGCCGGTCCTTCACGTCTCGTCTATATTCTCGATGTTCGCGAACGATAACACAAACGCGTGCAACCGCGCGTTTTCCACAGGTTACCCTGATTTTGTTTGTCCTCTTCGAGACACCGTTTCGAACGGACGACTCCGGACATACTTACAACACAGAGGCGAAGACCGAGGAAGCGAATCGACGCTTACATCCCTGTTCATGCGCTACCGGTAAAATATGTCCGTATGTATAATTGTA
>OW121706.1:23853128-23873128 GCA_933228785.1 Lasioglossum pauxillum | reverse complement strand
CAGAGTCACCAAAGCAAACGATGGACGAACGTTACCGCCCGCCACCGATTGGTTTTGATCTAATAAAAGCGTTCCTACCATCTCTGGTCGGAACTCTGTTTTGCATGTATTAGCTCTAGAATTACCACAGTTATCCAAGTAAATGTGGGTACGATCTAAGAAACCATAACTGATTTAATGAGCCATTCGCGGTTTCACCTTAATGCGGCATGTACTGAGACATGCATGGCTTAATCTTTGAGACAAGCATATGACTACTGGCAGGATCAACCAGGGAGCTTCGACAATTTTTGTCGTTCTTTGAATATATAATAATAATAATATGTGTCTTTTCGTCGCCAGCTCTTTCAGAGACAGGTCGACGACACTCTCCTCTTTTTCTTTCTCCTCCTCTCAATTCATTTCTACTCGTTCGAATTCTCAGAGAACCTTTCGAACGATTTTATATCATATTTCCTCCTCTTCCTTCGGGATTCTTTTTTCCTTTCCTTTCCTTCCATCCCTTTTCTCTTTCCATTCCTTTCTCTCACTTTCTTTCATTTCTCAACCTCGAACAAATTCCTTTTGCCAGTTCCCTGCGTTCTCGGTTTATATTTTTATCATATCATCACAAATCATTGAAAAATTCCTTTTTAATATTTCCCTTTTTTGCGTTTCTCTCGAGAACAAATTCCTTTTCAATATATTCCTTTTGCGTTCTTATTCTGAAGAGAACGTTCATATAGGGTTGCGCTAACATCGGAAGACGCGTATAGCTCAGTAGCATGAGTATCCCAGAAAGCACGTAACCACGGGCGCTGGACAATCGACACAAGTGCCGAGGAAGCGCGGACAGGACGCATGCTGGACTTGGGTTTCCCAATGCCCGTCTGCTCGCTCTGGGCTTGACGAAAGCCAACCTCAATTATTATATGACGTTTCTCTGCAAACATTTAGTTTGACTTCTAATCTCTAAGTTTTAGTTTCTCTCAAACTTCTTTCCCTAACTATCCCAAATTTTTCGCTCGGATAGTAAAGTTGATGCTCAGTTAGTACGAGTATACACAATATCAGTGAATACAAGTCACCAACCTCCTCGATGGGAGGCTCGCCACATAAGGGCCATTCGGTCTTAGACACCGACCCGTGGCAATGCTGTGTAGAGAAAAGTTCGATTACCAAAAGCACGGTACGAGACAGTCGAGACCGAAGTCTCGAGGCGCCGTGAGAGCTGCTTCTCGACCGAGATCGTAGAATAACCCCAAGCGCGCGCTGAACCGCCCGACTCGCCGAACCGTCGAGTCTCTTAAAGATACCGAACGGCCGGCAAGGACGCCGGCGCCGCGCGGTGAATAGCACGCGCGCTTATGGGCGCAAACCGCCGCGGCAACAGCCCATCCGGCGGGGCTGTTGGGACTTGGAAAAATTTTTGCAAGGAAAATTTTTTTGTACAATACAATAAATTTTTATATTTCCAGGATATTTAACACAAAATATTCAACTTTTCATATACTATCACGGCACTTTGAACATTTTACAAGTCCAACCGCCAAGAGTAAACTTTTTTCCTAGCGTTCCCAGACAATTATAAATATTAGATCATTGTATAATAATGCATTTTAACAATAAATATCAAATATGAAAGCTCTAGGACGAATATTTATCGAATAAATTAAGAATAATGACCGGGCGCATTACTTCCAACTCCGACCGTGCGAAATTTTTCAAAGTCCAACCGCCAAGAGTAAACTTTTTTGCTAGCGTTCCCAGACAATTATAAATATCAGATCATTGTATAATAATGCATTTTAACAATAAATATCAAATATGAAAGATCTAGGACGAATATTTATCGAATAAATTAAGAATAATGACCGGGCGCATTACTTCCAACTCCGACCGTGCGAAATTTTTCAAAGTCCAACCGCCAAGAGTAAACTTTTTTGCTAGCGTTCCCAGACAATTATAAATATCAGATCATTGTATAATAATGCATTTTAACAATAAATATCAAATATGAAAGATCTAGGACGAATATTTATCGAATAAATTAAGAATAATGACCGGGCGCATTACTCCCAACTCCGACCGCCAAGAGTAAACTTATCTATCCGGCGTTCTCGGACACGTATAAATATCAGAACATTGTGTAATAAAGCGTTTGAACAATAAATATCAAGTATGAAAGCGCTGGAATGAGTATTTCTCGTATAAATTGAGAATAATGTCCGGGCGTGTCGATTAGTCGGACGCTCGGTCGAATCGTTCGACGAGCCGGGGCGCGTCGGTTCGGCGCGCGGCGGAGCTCGAGCGTAATATTTCTAAGTCCGACGGCCAAGAGTGAACTCTCTTCCCAGCCGTCCCGGACGACTTTAGTCGTTATATACGCGTACAATACCGCGTTCTATCAATATTTCTCGAGTTTCAAAAATGTCGGACGCGTATTGCTCCATTTATTGAGAAATAATGCTCCGACCGCCAAGAGTAAACTTATCTTTCCGGCGTTCTCGGACACGTGTAAATATCAGAACATTGTGTAATAAAGCGTTTGAACAATAAATATCAAGTATGAGAGCGCTGGAATGAGTATTTCTCGTATAAATTGAGAATAATGTCCGGGCGTGTCGATTAGTCGGCCGCTCGGTCGAATCGTTCGACGAGCCGGGGCGCGTCGGTTCGGCGCGCGGCGGAGCTCGAGCGTAATATTTCTAAGTCCGACGGCCAAGAGTGAACTCTCTTCCCAGCCGTCCCGGACGACTTTAGTCGCTATATACGCGTACAATACCGCGTTCTATCAATATTTCTCGAGTTTCAAAAATGTCGGACGCGTATTGCTCCATTAATTGAGAAATAATGCTCCGACCGCCAAGAGTAAACTTATCTTTCCGGCGTTCTCGGACACGTGTAAATATCAGAACATTGTGTAATAAAGCGTTTGAACAATAAATATCAAGTATGAGAGCGCTGGAATGAGTATTTCTCGTATAAATTGAGAATAATGTCCGGGCGTGTCGATTAGTCGGCCGCTCGGTCGAATCGTTCGACGAGCCGGGGCGCGTCGGTTCGGCGCGCGGCGGAGCTCGAGCGTAATATTTCTAAGTCCGACGGCCAAGAGTGAACTCTCTTCCCAGCCGTCCCGGACGACTTTAGTCGTTATATACGCGTACAATACCGCGTTCTATCAATATTTCTCGAGTTTCAAAAATGTCGGACGCGTATTGCTCCATTAATTGAGAAATAATGCTCCGACCGCCAAGAGTAAACTTATCTTTCCGGCGTTCTCGGACACGTGTAAATATCAGAACATTGTGTAATAAAGCGTTTGAACAATAAATATCAAGTATGAGAGCGCTGGAATGAGTATTTCTCGTATAAATTGAGAATAATGTCCGGGCGTGTCGATTAGTCGGCCGCTCGGTCGAATCGTTCGACGAGCCGGGGCGCGTCGGTTCGGCGCGCGGCGGAGCTCGAGCGTAATATTTCTAAGTCCGACGGCCAAGAGTGAACTCTCTTCCCAGCCGTCCCGGACGACTTCAGTCGTTATATACGCGTACAATACCGCGTTCTATCAATATTTCTCGAGTTTCAAAAATGTCGGACGCGTATTGCTCCATTAATTGAGAAATAATGCTCCGACCGCCAAGAGTAAACTTATCTTTCCGGCGTTCTCGGACACGTATAAATATCAGAACATTGTGTAATAAAGCGTTTGAACAATAAATATCAAGTATGAAAGCGCCAGCTGTTTATGGAGTTATTGAGAAATAATTTACCGAGTTATATTTCGTCGTGTACTAGTCGTGTTCTATCGGTCGTGAGGGTAAACGGCGGGCGACAGTTTTGGTTCTGTACTGTTAGTTACATCCTCCCCGAATATGTTTGCGATGCGCGTGTTTGTATTAACGAGATTCCCTCACGTTCGATATTTTTTTTTTTTCGTTCGGACCATGTCTGTGGATTTGTGCGGTTATTGGGATGCACGTTTTGACCATTTAATTGTCAATAAAAGAACATGTATTTGTTTGATATAATACAATATGTTAATGCTGTATTATTCGTATCTTCTTAATAAACTAGAAAGTTTATATTTTAATTTTTTAGGTTTAAATCACATGTATTATTTTCATGTAGCATTCGTATGGGATAATTTGTTATTTCAGTCACATTGTTGTAATAATATATGGAATATGCTGCTGGAACTCCGGCAATACGCTGCTGTAGATAGAAGCAATACGCCGCTGTAACTGAAACCAATACGGTGCTGTAGATAGAAGCAATACGCCGCTGTATCTGAAAGCAACACGCCGCTGCGAAGTGAAAGCAATACGCCGCTGCAGACGGAAGGAATACGCCGCTACAGACGAAAGCAATACGCCGCTGGAACTTTGAAATTCTTCGCGTATACAGACAGACACTTGGATAAGCCAAGCCTTCCTCTGCCAGGTTCGCGGCATTAACAATAAATAAATAAATAATAAATAAATATCGCGTGTTATTAATTATGTCCCGTTATATTTGCGTTTCTCAAGTGAAATTCAAATGATTCTAAATTGCATGACTTTCTCCCGTTCGATCAACTATGATTCTTAGCGTCGAAATGAAAAAAAAAAGAAAATTGAAATTCTATCTACTCTTCCGTGTACTAAAAAAAGGAAAGAGAACTGATATACACGAAAATGAGCAAGTTTGAATAATAAATAATTGATTTTTAATTTAGGAAAAAGAAAGTATATTATCCGCCGATAATATCGCATATTATGTTCTCTTACAAAGAATTATATATAATACGTAGAGAGCTTAGCGTGTACAAGTTTCCCGTGCGCGTATCGTGTGGACGAGAAAAATTTCAAAGTACCAGCGGCGTATCGCTTACAAATTTGGCGGCGTATCGCTTTCAAATTTGGCGGCGTATTGGTTTCAAATTTGGCGGCGTATTGGTTTTCGCCCCCTTCGCGCGCCGTTCTTTTCAAAGTACCAGCGGCGTATCGCTTTCAAATTTGGCGGCGTATCGGTTTCAAATTTGGCGGCGTATTGGTTTTCGCCCCCTTCGCGCGCCGTTCTTTTCAAAGTACCAGCGGCGTATCGCTTTCAAATTTGGCGGCGTATCGGTTTCAAATTTGGCGGCGTATTGGTTTTCGCCCCAGCGGCGTATCGCTCTCAAATTTGGAGGCCTATTATTGGCTTTCTTGAACATGTGTTTCTTCTTTTTTTTTTAAAGTACCAGCGGCGTATTGCTTTAAAAAAAACAAAAAAAAAACGAAATAACACAAAAAAAACACAAAACCGCACGGCCGCGGTGTGCAAAATTGTTACCTACTGTGGGGGGGCCTCGTCTAACCGACAAGACGAATCCCCAAGCATAGGGCTGAGTCTCAACAGATCGCAGCGTGGTAACTGCTCTACCGAGTACAACACCCCGCCCGGTACCTAAGTCGTCTACAGACGATTCCGAGTCTCGACGTCGAACTTGGAGTACCCATGATCGACCGTTAGAACGCCGTGTCCGTCGGTGTCGGAGAGATCCCGACGACGGGTACAAAGACGTCCGTACGGCAAAATGGGGCCCGTGCGATGACCGGCCACGAGGACCATGCCACCTAGTAGTGTCACATTGTTTTGAGCCTTTCGACCCACACGAAACTCCTTAGGAAATATCGTTGCCTCCTTTGACTAGAAAGGATACGGCCTTAGAGGCGTTCAGGCATAATCCCACGGATGGTAGCTTCGCACCACCGGCCGCTCGACCGAGTGCGTGAACCAAATGTCCGAACCTGCGGTTCCTCTCGTACTGAGCAGGATTACTATCGCAACGACTAGTCATCAGTAGGGTAAAACTAACCTGTCTCACGACGGTCTAAACCCAGCTCACATTCCCTGTTGGCGGGTGAACAATCCGACGCTTGGCGAATTCTGCTTCGCAATGATAGGAAGAGCCGACATCGAAGGATCAAAAAGCGACGTCGCTATGAACGCTTGGCCGCCACAAGTCAGTTATCCCTGTGGTAACTTTTCTGACACCTCTTGCTGAAAACTCTTCAAGCCAAAAGGATCGATAGGCCGTGCTTTCGCAGTCTCTATGCGTACTGAACATCGAGATCAAGCCAGCTTTTGCCCTTTTGCTCTACGCGAGGTTTCTGTCCTCGCTGAGCTGGCCTTAGGACACCTGCGTTATTCTTTGACAGATGTACCGCCTCAGTCAAACTCCCCGCCTGGCAGTGTCCTCGAATCGGATCACGCGGGAGTATTGACGGCGATCAGCCGTTAAGCCTCACGCCACTCTTACACGCTTGGCTCTAGAACACCGTGACAACCGGGTCATAAGACCTCGGTGCACGCGCTCCGCCTAACCGAGTAAGTAAAGAAACGATGAAAGTAGTGGTATTTCACCGGCGATGTTGCCATCTCCCACTTATGCTACACCTCTCATGTCTCCTTACAATGCCAGACTAGAGTCAAGCTCAACAGGGTCTTCTTTCCCCGCTAATTTTTCCAAGCCCGTTCCCTTGGCAGTGGTTTCGCTAGAAAGTAGATAGGGACATTTAGTGTGCACCCGGCCTCCGCGAAGGAGACTTCGGATATGCTTCCTCGCCAACGATGGGCATACGCATAGCATAAATTTTATATCTACTTTTAGCGAGGCGGCTCCACTGTTCAAGTAGAGCGGGCAATGGAAAAATCCAGCAGTGCCACCGAGCGTATACAGTGGACGAGTTCTTTGGCCGCATGCGTTTGTGGGAGGATATGGTATTCCTCGCCCAAACGCCTGCGCTCACGGGGAACCACGGGAAGGCGAACTCGCTGCGTGCCGCTCGCACGCACACCCTGACCCTTTAGGGCGATGGAAGTGAAGGAGAGAGGAGGGTTGGATTCCTTTAAGAGGAGGTAGAACATTGCTGTTCTTTGGTGGAGGCCCGGCGCGGCAGCGGATCCGAAAGTTTTCTCGCGGTGCTGTCGTGCCCTCCCGAGCACTACGGTATAGCTCGATAGGGCGCTCCGGTTTGTCCAAGTTCCACTTTGTTCTTGGTCATTTATTTTTGTCCACGCGTACGGTTTCCGTTACACTTATTTTATTCTGTTACACTTTACACTTTACACTTTTCACTTTTCTGTCTCTACTCCAAAAGTCCCTTTATCCACAGGGTTTCGCGGCAGTAATCTTCGAGGAGGGAAGAGGCCTCTGGAGACGATACGAGATGATGAGCCGCTTCTGGCCATCTCCAATCGCCGGTGGGGACTATGTCCCGTAGAGCCTCCCTCTGCGGGTCGAAGATCGGGCACTCGAGGAGGAAGTGTCCGACTGTGTCCTCCTCGCTCCCGCAGGCGCAGCTACTGCTGGCGACGACTCCGTACTTGTGGAGCCGTGCGTTGAATTTCCCGTGTCCTGTGAGCACCTGCGTGGTGTAGGAGCTCGGTCTCATCCATTTTGCTGCCATTCGCTCGTCGACGTCGTTGAAGAAGGCGTATGTCGTGCGGCCTTTGTGAGAGGTTGCCCACTTGGCCTGCCACATCCTTTCTGCTTCGACCTGCAACAGATTTTTTGCATCGTCGTTCCCCGCGCGTACGACGATGCTCCCGAACCTGGCGTCCGTTCCGTTCTTCGTCTTGAAGAGTGCCCTACGCTGCTCTAGCAAGATGTCGACCGGGACCGCGCCGGCCACAACGCACACGCTGTCCCACGATGACCAGCGATATGCGCCAGTCACCGCAACGAGAGCGCGACGCTGCATGCCCCTGAGCACTGCCAGTTCTCTCTCTCCGCACAAGTCTGACCAACCGGCGGCAGCGTACGTCGCCACCGGCAGGAAGACTCCGCGGTATATTGCGGAGAGAGCCCTGAATCTGAGTCCCCATCGGCTTCTCGCGAGCTTCCCGAATTTCGCGAAGAGCGACCCGACCTTGTCGCGTAGGTATCGGCAGTGGGATCGGACACCCATGCCACTATCGAAGTGGACGCCTAGGTATCGCACGGCGGACTTGAACGCGATGGTGGTTTGCCCTATTCGGATGGTCGGTGGCCTATTCGCAAGGTTCGCCTTGTGCGGCATAACTGCCTTTCGCTTCCTATCCGGACGCGAGCCTCCTCTGCTTCCTAACAACTTCTGCTCGATGTAGCCGCTCTTAAGCACGATTGCTTCTGTTTTGCGGGCTGACAGTTCGAGCTTCGCGGATTTGCACCAGTTCAATATCTGGTCTACGACTTGTTGTCCCTTGATTTCTAATTCCCTCCTGCTGTTTCCGGTTATTACTACTATAAGGTCGTCCGCGTACGCGATGAATTTACCCGGGATCAAGGCTTCTAGTAGCCTCAGGAGTTCGTCAAACATAAGATTCCAGCACGCCGGTGCGAGGACAGAGCCCTGAGGGCATCCTCTAGTGGCGCACTTGGAAATCTTTTCTTCTCCTGCCGCGATGCTTACCCTGCGGTTGTCGAAGTAATTCGCGATCACTTCGAAGACATTCCGCGGGCAGCCTCGCTCCCTTAGACTTTGAAGTACTAAGGGCCACCAAACGTTATCGAACGCGCCCGAAATGTCGAAGAGCAGCCCCACCGCATATCGATCCTCGGTAGCATCGACTATGCGGCGCAGCTCAGCAATCGCGAGCTCTGTCGACTTGTTAGGCATAAAGCCATACTGCCGCTCGGAAATCTGGCCCGGTGCCATCGCGGTCTGATCTAGTCTCCTCTTAAGGAGTTTCTCAAAGAGTTTCCCTACAACAGAGAGGAGGCAAATCGGTCGGTATGATTTCGGGTCCTTCACGTCTTTCCCTTCGCCTTTCAGGAGGACTCTAAGTGAACCTTCCTTCCAGATCGAGGGGAAGACGCCCCACTGAAGGCACCCGTTGAAGAGCCGTACCAGTTGGTCGGGGATGACTGTGGCCGCTGCCTTCAGCACCCCGACTTCGATGCAGTCAAGCCCCGGTGCTTTATTATTTTTAAATGTCCTAACCGCGTCGATGACTTCCTCTTTAACGAACGGGGAAGCGTCTTCCGTGCTTGGCGCGATTCGTGCACTTTCCCTAATTGTACGCTGCTCGGGCGTATCCTCTTCTACGCGGTCTTCGGGGACGTGTGCTTCCAGCAGCAGTTTGGCTGTTTCTACCGCGCTGGTCGTATGACCATTTCCACGCCGGAGGGTGCTAAGCACACTCTGAACTTGGAGTTTCTTCGCCTGGAGTTTGTATACGGTACCCCAGGGCTCCTCGTTCCCGTGCGACGTTACGAACTTCTGCCAGCTCTCGAGCTTCGCCTTCTTCACCTCCCTGCTGTATTTACGCACTGAGGAGCGGTAAGTCAGCTTCTTCTGGGGGCGAGCGAGCTCGTCTCTTTCTTGCTGGAAGGCACGTCTCCGCTGGTGTGCGGCCTTCTTGAGCTCCGTGAGCTCTTTCGTCCACCACGGGTTGGACTTCCTAAACTTACGTTTACGTGGCATCGACGCTGTGCAGGCATCAGTTATGACGACTGCAAGCGTTTCTGCCATCCTCTCGACCCCTTCCGCCGACTCCAGTTCGAGGGGCGCCAGTCTCGATCGGGAGAGATCGGCCAAGCGCTCCCCGAATTTCGCCCAGTTGGCTTTGCGCGTGTTAGTAGATAGGGACATTTATTGTAAGACCCGGCCTCCGCGAAGGAGACATCGGGTTTGCTTCCTCGCCATACAGGCACACGCAGCAGATAACATTAAATGCTATCTGCCCCAGCGAAGCTCAGAGGCTGCACCACTGCTAGGGGAGAATCCGTAGATGGAATGGACTGAGCTTGGAAAAACCCCTCTCTCACCATTTCTGGATCATCAATAGGGTAGACCGTCCCATACGGGAAGTAACTCGCTTGGCCGTTCCCAGGTCGGCATGGTAACCGACGCAGGAACGTTTCCAGCGGGGGCCACGAGGAGGCGGAGTTACCAGCTTAACGCTCGTTCTCTAACAGGTTGGGCGCGGTTTTCAGGCCGTTTCGCCGATTACACCCTACGATCACAATACCTAGATGTTGAGGTATCGCCTGCGAGGATCGTCAGGGTGGAGTGAAAGTAGTGGACTCTCTATGTGATTTCATCACTGCCGAAGTCTGTGCGACTAAGGCATTTTTCGATTGCGTACTTGTACGCTGGACAATTTTTGTCTCTAAGGCCGTGGTTTGCCGGCTTTCCCGCTCTCTTGCAATTAATGCATGTCGGTTTTTCTTTAATGGTCGGGCAGTCCTTATAGACGTGCCCGTCTTTGCCACAGTGCCCGCATGTGTCTATCTTTGCTTGACAATGCTTCGAGACGTGCCCAAATGCTTGGCATTTGAAGCAGCGACTCGCCGCAATGTAGTCTCTAACGCCGTGGGCGTTGAATCCTATGAAGACCCGGTTTCTGCTCAACAGGATCTTCCGGGTCTTTGGGGATGTCTCTGCCACCCAGTTGGTGGTTCCCTTATCTCTCTTACCAGTTTTGAAGAGGAGTTTAAACTCTCCTTCTAGATTTTCCTCTGAGTCCAGCTCGAGGTTCTGGTTCCTTATTGCTTTTAGGAGTTCCTCCTCTGCCGTGTCAGAGGGGACTCCAAATATTATTATTTTCGGTCTCCTCCTGGGGAGGGGACCGATCTCGACCTTCTGTCTTAAGTCCTTATTTTTGAGGACTTGCTCAAGGTCCTCTTTCGTTTCCGTTTCTATGAGAATTCCGGAATTCGCAAGTTTCCTTACGTTCCGGATTCTTATTTTCTGTTCTGTCGGGTTTATAAACTCCGACAGAACCTTTTTCGTCTCGTCGCTATTCGAGATCTCGCTTCCCTTTGCAGGGTAAATTGCCGCTGTCGGCTTAGACTGCTGTATAGCAGTTTTCTTTGCCACTTGCCTTGTTCTCTTGTTGGACTTTATTATGTCCGAGTACAGCAGTGGCTTGGGGGCCGGGGCCTCCTTTACGCCACTGCGCTTCTCGGACACAAGACTGTCCAACTTTGCAGAGAGCTGGTTCAGCTTCTCCTCTATCGGTTTCTCTTTTTCAAGTTCTTCGAGCTTGGCTCGGAGCTTCTTGTTTTCTTGAGTTAGCTCGATCCTCAAGTCGTTAGCGAAAGCCTCTTCGAACTTAAACATTTCTCTTATTTCCTCAACAATGGTTTCTGCCTTGGTGCGCTGCGCCTTCGGCATGGCCACTGTCTTGAGTAGGGCTTCAAGCTTATCAAACGGTGTTTGCATAAGCTGTCCCTCTAATTTGACGGGGACGGATCTTATAGATCCGTCGTCCGATTGTGTTTGTCCCTTTGGTAGTTTCTTTGGTATCGACTCGGATAAAGAATCCGAGTCACTGAAGCATATATCCTCATTATATATTCTTCTTTTCCCTTTCTTCCTCTTTTCGCAGATCCGGGGTTTCAGTCCGGATTTTAACGCTGCCTTTAGCACTGTCCTTAGGTCAGTGTTCGAGTCTACGTCCGAGTAATAATCGTCGTAGTCACTTTCCTCGAAATATGACTCTGAGTCAGAGTCTTTTGCTTCCTCCATTAGCTGTTCTTCTATTGTCATTTTCGGTTTCTCTTGTGTTTCCTTGTCGGCCTCTGCTTTAGCCTTTCCTCCAACTCTATTCTCTTTCTTTCCACCTTTCTTCGTCTTGTTTTTGTTATTTTTGGTTTTTGTTTGTTTGTTAAGTTCCATGTTTGTTCCCACGAGTTGGGACGAAATAATTAGTCGCTCCCCGGGTGACGCCCTTTCCGGGGAGAAGGCTTATGCAACAGGGTTCGCCTAGGTCCTGAGGTTAGCCACTAGGGATTAGTGCTCCCACTAATCGCCGCACGCTCGTGCAAGGAGTCGTCGGACCTCTGTCGCCGCGGTCTTCAACTTAGAGGTAGGGGTTTGATAAAGGGGTTTGTCCTCCCCGCAGTCCGACCAGTTAAGGTAAGACTCTCGTTTCTCCTCCCGTGACGTACCACCGGGTTACGCTCCGGTGGGTCGTTGCCACGGCGAGGAGTTTTCCGATTTTGCGAGTGCCACGGTGATCGCAAGCGATCACTCACGTAGGAGCACTTCCTACCAGAGCCCCATTCGTCACCCGAGGGTGTCCAGGTCCTACCACGTGGAGGAGGGGGTTGGCGCACCAGGGAATAAAACCCTGGACCTTTAGGACCCAGTAGATAGGGACAGAGGGAATCTCGTTAATCCATTCATGCGCGTCACTAATTAGATGACGAGGCATTTGGCTATTTTTTTTTTTTTTTTTTTTTTTGAGAGGG
The DNA here is from genome assembly GCA_933228785.1 of Lasioglossum pauxillum. Lineage (NCBI taxonomy): Eukaryota > Metazoa > Arthropoda > Insecta > Hymenoptera > Halictidae > Lasioglossum > Lasioglossum pauxillum. The sequence goes on along the minus strand of OW121706.1, from coordinate 23,860,944 downwards.
GAAAATGCTATTACGCACACCGGTACAGATGTTGTTATACCGGTAGTGTGAGACTCAGGTGTTGTTATACTCACTAAAAACCCCCCTGTATTATGCCTGATTATCTGCAGGCAGCACAGTTAGTACGACAAAATTTGACATTCATCCGATTCCAGTTCGTTGGTGAGTTCTGCACGCTGTCATTTTATTAAATCGCCAAAATGCATTTAGGCCGCCAATCAGAGCCCGCGTGGAGAGGATTTTTAGTTCCGATTTCCTTATTACGTGTAAGGTAGTCAGATCTTCGGCCGATTTTTGGCTCCAAATTCCACGACACGAAAGAGTAGCCGAGGTAAATTTTACTTCGCGGACCTTATATCTCGATATGATGGAGTCTTTAAGCTGACAGTAGCGGTCAATTTTATTTTGGTGAGCTTTCCTTAGGTCACTTTGTTCGCTCACTATCTGCACGTCGATAATGACGGCCTCATGGCCTTTGACCGCAATTAGGTCTGGTTTCCGGAGTCCTTCAGGTGTTAGGAAGTGTGGCTCCTCCTCCACGTTCTCATACTTGTTTCCAAGAGCTCTTCGGAGGTATTTCGCGATTGCGTTATGCCTCTCAATCCTTGCTCCATGTGTCCGGTGACATCTCTGGAGAACATGGTTCAGCGTCTCCGTTTCGTTACACCCAGCCCTGCAGATTTTCTCCTTCCTTCGACCTCTCGCTGTTCGCGATCTTGTAGGCAGCGCGTTGATTCGGAGCTTAACGATATTTATGTAGTCTCTTCCTGAAAGGAAGCGACTGCCGTCAGTTACCCAGCTGTGTTGTTGTGGGACTTTTCTTGCGTCCTTCAGCGCTTTACCGTCACTCGATGAGTGAAGAAGTTTGGTCCAACGCTGTTCTAAGCTTTGCCAGCTATTGATCTCCTCGCGTCCCTCGCTCAGCCTACGAGTTGCCCTTTGTATCTCTAGATCCAGGTAGGAAGAGGGTTCTCCATCTCCCACCATTGCTCTGAGCCTTTCTTTCCGTCTAAGGGGCATAAGCCATCTCATCGATGGTATAGAGAGGCCACCGTCTTTGGCGTTCGCGTGGAAGTAGGCGTTTGGGGTATCATGAGGGAGATTCAACCACCTCCGAACTGCACCCCGAACCGTAGTATCAACTTTCTTCAGTTTGCTTAAGGTTGTATGTCCTAGAGTTAGCAAATGGTATAGCCCAGGCAGTACCATGACTCTAAGAGCAAACATTCGTTGCTGAGGTTTAAGGGGTGCTTTGGTGAGTTTGTCCAGTGCTTCCTTTAAGCGGGCCACTTCATTCACTCCCTGGCGACCTTCGGGGGTGAAGGGCACTCCTAGGTACTTCCACTCGTCCTCTCTCGACATTGATGGAAGTGTTTTTCCAAGACAGCGGAACTTCATTTTTGCATCGACTATAGACTTCTTAACGTGCGGTACGTTTCTAATGGACATCGTAAACGATTTGGAGGCATTGATGTTTAGCCCACATTGCGCCAGGTACTCAGCGGCTATGTCTATTGACTTTTGGAGTCCATTCGGTGTTGATGCCATAAACACCATATCATCGGCGAACAGAAGTGCGTTATAATGTACTCCTCCAATATCCACGCCCACCTCCGGTGGTATTCTCTTGAGGAGCGAGTCCATCACCATATTAAATATGATTGGTGACAGTGGGTCACCTTGCTTCACTCCACAGGTGGGGTGGATGTCATCCGATTCCCAATCACCACACACTAGTCTCGTCGTGCTTTGTTCGTATGTGCCCACTATATACCGCACCATAGGGTCCGGAAGGCCTACATTCATTAGTGTGTCCCTGATGGTATTGTGGGTCACGGAGTCAAAAGCCTTCGCAATATCCATAGATGCCATGTACAGTGGCTTGAAGTTTTGACGGTGATAACGAAGCACCAGGTCCAGGTCAAAGATGTTCTCGTTACATCCGTCTACCGGTACAAAGGCCTTTTGTCTCGGGTCCAGTTCGAGCGTACACATGATTCTCTTCCCCAAGACTTTGTGGAAGGTTCTCGCGATAATTGAGGAGACCGTAATCGGTCTGTAGTCCCCGGGCTCCAGAGCGTTGTCTTTCTTAGGGATAAGAACTGTCCTAGATGCCGTTAGGTGTTTTGGCATTTTCCCGCATAGCATAAATAAGTTAAATATTCTAGCTATTACGTCTAGAGGCATTGCTCTAAACTGACGTGTTTTTAAGCCGTCCGGTCCCGGAGCGGTTGTCAATTCCGGGAAGGATCGTCTTATCTCTTCGGGTACGATAGGTCTCCACAATTCCGCTTTTACTGGACTCCTGTTTCCGATCCCAGGTGATTGGCTGTCACTTTCCGTCATAACGGCATTCCAAAATGGTAACATCACATCCTTAGGCGGTAAATGTGCTGACACTTTATCTTTGATAATTGTCCTCAAGCACTTGCAAGGATGGCGTTTCCAGGCTCTTTGTGTGCGAGCGTACTCAATTCGCCTCGCCTTTCGCTTCGTGACAGCCTGGTCGGAGTATTCCCGTGGCGATTTCCTCTTCTTTCGCGGTGGTATAGGGAACACCTTCAGCAAATAGAGTTGAAGCTCTTCGAAGGTTCGCTCGAGCGGCCAGGTACCGATATTATCATATATCCTGCCAAGTTCGTCGACATGGAAATCATTGCCCTCTAATGGTGACATTCCCTGGTGTGCTTCGATAATTGCCGCTGTCATATCGTTTGTCCTCAGCCGAAGGTCATCAGATGTATCTTGCAGCTGTTGTTGTAGCTGATCCGCAGAATCGGTATCCTCAAGATCTCTAATAAGTTCGAGAACTTTATCCTTATAGTCTGCTCTCTTCCTTTGACCTTTTATGGCTTCCAGAGTCCGATTGGGAAATAATGGAATCAACGCCTGGTTAATGTATTTGACTCCTTCTATTGTTAATTTTGCCTCTTGGCGGGCCATTAGAGCACGTTCTTCAGCACTCCACGGTGCTTTGCGACTGTCAAGCATCTCAACTTGTCTCTCGTCGTGCCAGTTCTTGTGTGCACGTTGCTCGTGTACTCCTCTCCCTCGCAAGCTGGGAAAGACTCTGTTACAGCCAGGCATTCTACAGAGGAACTGTTCGGACTCCTGCCTCGTCATGTCGGTTTGCGTAGTCGGACCGGGTGAGTCTGTGTACCCCCCGGCTATAGTATTATTTTCATCCGAGGCTTTACTATTTATATCAGGGCCGACTTAATTCGGTCGAGCGGGCTGGCAACCCAGCAAGACCGGTGAACGCAGAGGCAGCTCTTAGCTTCCCCCCCTAGGGGGGTACTAATCGGCGGGACCCACAAGAAGGAGGCTGCTTGCTAACCAGATCTCCGAAGAGAGTCATAGTTACTCCCGCCGTTTACCCGCGCTTTTTTGAATTTCTTCACGTTGACATTCAGAGCACTGGGCAGAAATCACATTGCGTCAACACCCGTGGGGGCCATCGCAATGCTTTGTTTTAATTAGACAGTCGGATTCCCCTAGTCCGTGCCAGTTCTGAGCTGAGCGTTGAATGGCGGCCGAAGAGGACGATCGTTCTAGACGAAAGCCTCGCAGCAAGGAAGATCCGCGGGAGGCCAAGGCACGGGACCGAGCTCGGATTCCCATCAATGTGTTCACCTCGCCCAGGCCCGGCACGTCAGCCAGACCCGCTTCCCGACCAAGCCCGACACGCCCCGCTCCTCAGAGCCAATCCTTATTCCGAAGTTACGGATCCAATTTGCCGACTTCCCTTACCTACATTAATCTATCGACTAGAGGCTCTTTACCTTGGAGACCTGCTGCGGATATGGGTACGAACCGGCGCGACACCTCCACGTGGCCCTCTCCTGGATTTTCAAGGTCCGAGGGGAAGATCCGGACACCGCCGCAACTGCGGTGCTCTTCGCGTTCCAAACCCTATCTCCCTGCTAGAGGTTTCCAGGGAACTCGAACGCTTATACAGAAAAGAAAACTCTCCCCGGATCTCCCGACGGCGTCTCCAGGTCATTTTGGGTTACCCCGACGAACACTCTTACGAGGGCCCGAATGGTAAGCGGTTCCGCTGCCGGGTTCCGGAATAGAAACCGGATTCCCTTTCGCCCGATGGGTGTGTGTTTGTTTATCAATATTATGATATTTGCTCTCTCTCTCTCTTAGGACACCTCATCTACATAGGATTTCTCTTAGGGCTTAGGATCGACTGACTCGTGTGCAACGGCTGTTCACACGAAACCCTTCTCCACGTCAGTCCTCCAGGGCCTCGCTGGAGTATTTGCTACTACCACCAAGATCTGCACCGACGGCGGCTCCAGGCAGGCTCACGCCCAGACCCTTCTGCGCACACCGCCGCGACCCTCCTACTCGTCAGAGCTTCATGGAAGACGCGCCTTTAAAAAAAGCTAACGTCAACCTCACTTGCCGCTGACGGCGGAGTATAGGCGCGACGCTTCAGCGCCATCCATTTTCAGGGCTAGTTGCTTCGGCAGGTGAGTTGTTACACACTCCTTAGCGGATTCCGACTTCCATGGCCACCGTCCTGCTGTCTTAAGCAACCAACGCCTTTCATGGTATCCCATAAGCGTCGACTTAGGCGCCTTAACTCTGCGTTTGGTTCATCCCACAGCGCCAGTTCTGCTTACCAAAATTGGCCCACTTGGCACTCTGATCCAATATAATCTCGTGGCTTCATTGATCCAAGCAAGCCAGAGATCTCACCCATTTAAAGTTTGAGAATAGGTTGAGGTCGTTTCGGCCCCAAGGCCTCTAATCATTCGCTTTACCAGATGAGACTCGCACACGTTCATCAAAAGAGAACGAGCGAGTGCCAGCTATCCTGAGGGAAACTTCGGAGGGAACCAGCTACTAGATGGTTCGATTAGTCTTTCGCCCCTATACCCAGTTCCGACGATCGATTTGCACGTCAGAATCGCTACGGACCTCCATCAGGGTTTCCCCTGACTTCGTCCTGACCAGGCATAGTTCACCATCTTTCGGGTCCCAACGTGTACGCTCTGGGTGCGCCTCTTCTCGCAATGAGAACGAGACGCCCCGGGAGTGCGAGGCCGCATCGTAACGCGGCCCATCCTCCCTTGGTCGACGCTGAGGTACGACCTTCACTTTCATTGCGCCTTTAGGTTTACATGTCCCAATGACTCGCGCACATGTTAGACTCCTTGGTCCGTGTTTCAAGACGGGTCCTGAGAGTACCCAAAGCAGTAGCGTCGCTGACCGGTAATTCAAAGCTTGGCCAGTCCGAGGACACCGCCTGCTAACAGCTGGTTAGGCCCGGAGCCGGCACTAGGTCCGTACCATCCGGGTGACAAACTAACCGAGCTTGCGGCGGGCCTGACGCACACACATTCGAAAATGGATTGGTTGCGGCCCGATACCGTCAGAGTACCGTCACGCAGCCGGCCAGGTGATCGAGCGTCTGCCGTGTGCGCACGAAGGCGACACGACAGGCAACAACTCGAGCCGTAGACCGACACGCAACGGGTCGCGACGTTCTACTAAGGGAGAAGTGCACGACTACGCGACCGGAACATTTGCCGAAGATGGTGTACCCTCGCACTGGAACCACCGAAGTGGCCCATTGCGGGCTATCTGCGCACCAACGGAAGCCAGCCTCGTCGACGATGAATCTCCCCATTCGATCTTTTGGGTTTCTCAGGTTTACCCCTGAACGGTTTCACGTACTCTTGAACTCTCTCTTCAAAGTTCTTTTCAACTTTCCCTCACGGTACTTGTTCGCTATCGGTCTCGTGGTCATATTTAGCCTTAGATGGAGTTTACCACCCACTTAGGGCTGCACTCTCAAGCAACCCGACTCTAAGGAGAGGTCCTCCCGAAACGCGTACCAGTCGCTACGGGCCTGGCACCCTCTACGGGTAAATGGCCCCATTCAAGATGGACTTGGACGCGGTTCGACGTCTCGGGATAAATTGACCCTCCTGAACACTACATTTCCCAACGGCAGAACCGCGGGATTCAGTGCTGGGCTAATTCCTGCTCGCTCGCCGCTACTAAGGAAATCCTTGTTAGTTTCTTTTCCTCCGCTTAGTAATATGCTTAAATTCAGCGGGTAATCTCGCCTACTCTGAGGTCGTCGTACGTGATACAAAATTTTGTGTTTCGCCGAAAGAGCGTAAAAGTAGTACTCGCGAAAACGTACAAAGCACAAAAAAAAAGAAAAAAAAAGAAAACGAAACAACACTACACGACAGAAGAGAAAGGTAACAAAACCGATATATATGCCTTATGCGCCACACCAAAGTGTCTTTTTATATCTTTCTTCATATTATTATCGTCGATCGGAAACTCTCGCTAGACGATCTGGCCGGTTAACTTTAACGTCCGTCGAAAAGAACTTCCGGGGACTGGACGACCGACAACAGATCGCGCGGTTTCGCACGAATCGACAATGAAGCAAAGAAAAGACATGGGACGACCGACATAAAGGTTTTCATTGATATACCCTTTTCTCTCCGCGGTGCTGTTCCGTGCGTGAACACAAAAGTGTGTCTTGGCGTCGTGTGACAATCATGTTCGAAATAAGCCTCGCCAATAGAGGAGTATATATATTATAAAAGAAAATAATACATATAACCCGGTGGGATTTCTTATAAATCTCTATAATTTTTACCAAAAACGAGGGGGTACAGAAACGTTGCGCACGAAACGATGTATCATCGATCAAACACAACCAAAGAGACACGAGAGAAAGAGAGAGAGAGAGATCTTAAGACGCACTTAGGCCGTCATCAATACGATTCAACGCGAACGTGGCGATGAAATGGCAATCGCACAGATTAGCGAGGACACGTCGACGACGGGGAATAATTCCAACCCGATCAAGTACGACGTGCTCATCCCGCACATTGCTGAGCGTTGCTCGGCTGTCCATCGATCATCAAAGCGTTCGGTAGATCGAGAGATCTCTCTCTTTTTTTCTCTTCCCTCCGAAGACTCCGAAAGGTTATATAATGTGTTTATCGAAATCGCCGGCAACGACGACCCTCCGCCGCCATATGGCAATTATAACGTAGAGTTAAGAAACTCGTCCACGCACAGGCATATTCTCTCCCTGGGGCTTAACATTGTCACACCACACACACACACTCTGTGTGCCACACAGTATTCTTTCTTTCTTTTAATATTTGTGTGTCCATCTCTGTAGTCTCTCGAGACTCTCGGTAAATATACCGCCTCTTTCGTATACGCATCATTTCAGGCGACGTCGGGAGCGCGTTAATGTTCATGAGTGGAAACGCTTCTTTCCGCAAGGCGAATCGTTTCGCAGAGAGGGTGAGAGATTTGGAGATCCTCGTCGAAGCGGTGCCTACGGGCGGTCGTATTTTCAATACGACTCACGACACCGTAAAACACTCACGCAAGTCCGAACGTAAGAAATACCAATCCCTACTTCGCCTCTCGTGGAAACTATATATATATATGTATTTAAGACGCAATGCAAAAATTGGCAATTTTCACAGAACCGCGACAAACGCCGACGAAACGCCCATCATTCGCTCGTACGTAGCAATCTTTGCAACCCGACTCAGAAACGCTCTTTAGCGCCCTCCAAAAATATTTGGAGAGGTAAGCGACGGCGGGGACTTACAAGAGCAGCGCAAGCAGTATTTGGTTACGTAAACGACCCTCAGCCAGGCGTGGTCCAGGAATTGTATCCGTGGACCGCAATGTGCGTTCGAAATGTCGATGTTCATGTGTCCTGCAGTTCACACGTTGACGCGCAATTAGCTGCGTTCTTCATCGACCCACGAGCCAAGTGATCCACCGTTCAGGGTAATCGTATATATTT
>OW121706.1:23845628-23848128 GCA_933228785.1 Lasioglossum pauxillum | reverse complement strand
TGTAGAGAAAAGTTCGATTACCAAAAGCACGGTACGAGACAGTCGAGACCGAAGTCTCGAGGCGCCGTGAGAGCTGCTTCTCGACCGAGATCGTAGAATAACCCCAAGCGCGCGCTGAACCGCCCGACTCGCCGAACCGTCGAGTCTCTTAAAGATACCGAACGGCCGGCAAGGACGCCGGCGCCGCGCGGTGAATAGCACGCGCGCTTATGGGCGCAAACCGCCGCGGCAACAGCCCATCCGGCGGGGCTGTTGGGACTTGGAAAAATTTTTGCAAGGAAAATTTTTTTGTACAATACAATAAATTTTTATATTTCCAGGATATTTAACACAAAATATTCAACTTTTCATATACTATCACGGCACTTTGAACATTTTACAAGTCCAACCGCCAAGAGTAAACTTTTTTCCTAGCGTTCCCAGACAATTATAAATATTAGATCATTGTATAATAATGCATTTTAACAATAAATATCAAATATGAAAGCTCTAGGACGAATATTTATCGAATAAATTAAGAATAATGACCGGGCGCATTACTTCCAACTCCGACCGTGCGAAATTTTTCAAAGTCCAACCGCCAAGAGTAAACTTTTTTGCTAGCGTTCCCAGACAATTATAAATATCAGATCATTGTATAATAATGCATTTTAACAATAAATATCAAATATGAAAGCTCTAGGACGAATATTTATCGAATAAATTAAGAATAATGACCGGGCGCATTACTTCCAACTCCGACCGTGCGAAATTTTTCAAAGTCCAACCGCCAAGAGTAAACTTTTTTGCTAGCGTTCCCAGACAATTATAAATATCAGATCATTGTATAATAATGCATTTTAACAATAAATATCAAATATGAAAGATCTAGGACGAATATTTATCGAATAAATTAAGAATAATGACCGGGCGCATTACTCCCAACTCCGACCGCCAAGAGTAAACTTATCTATCCGGCGTTCTCGGACACGTATAAATATCAGAACATTGTGTAATAAAGCGTTTGAACAATAAATATCAAGTATGAAAGCGCTGGAATGAGTATTTCTCGTATAAATTGAGAATAATGTCCGGGCGTGTCGATTAGTCGGACGCTCGGTCGAATCGTTCGACGAGCCGGGGCGCGTCGGTTCGGCGCGCGGCGGAGCTCGAGCGTAATATTTCTAAGTCCGACGGCCAAGAGTGAACTCTCTTCCCAGCCGTCCCGGACGACTTTAGTCGTTATATACGCGTACAATACCGCGTTCTATCAATATTTCTCGAGTTTCAAAAATGTCGGACGCGTATTGCTCCATTTATTGAGAAATAATGCTCCGACCGCCAAGAGTAAACTTATCTTTCCGGCGTTCTCGGACACGTGTAAATATCAGAACATTGTGTAATAAAGCGTTTGAACAATAAATATCAAGTATGAGAGCGCTGGAATGAGTATTTCTCGTATAAATTGAGAATAATGTCCGGGCGTGTCGATTAGTCGGCCGCTCGGTCGAATCGTTCGACGAGCCGGGGCGCGTCGGTTCGGCGCGCGGCGGAGCTCGAGCGTAATATTTCTAAGTCTGACGGCCAAGAGTGAACTCTCTTCCCAGCCGTCCCGGACGACTTTAGTCGCTATATACGCGTACAATACCGCGTTCTATCAATATTTCTCGAGTTTCAAAAATGTCGGACGCGTATTGCTCCATTAATTGAGAAATAATGCTCCGACCGCCAAGAGTAAACTTATCTTTCCGGCGTTCTCGGACACGTGTAAATATCAGAACATTGTGTAATAAAGCGTTTGAACAATAAATATCAAGTATGAGAGCGCTGGAATGAGTATTTCTCGTATAAATTGAGAATAATGTCCGGGCGTGTCGATTAGTCGGCCGCTCGGTCGAATCGTTCGACGAGCCGGGGCGCGTCGGTTCGGCGCGCGGCGGAGCTCGAGCGTAATATTTCTAAGTCCGACGGCCAAGAGTGAACTCTCTTCCCAGCCGTCCCGGACGACTTTAGTCGTTATATACGCGTACAATACCGCGTTCTATCAATATTTCTCGAGTTTCAAAAATGTCGGACGCGTATTGCTCCATTAATTGAGAAATAATGCTCCGACCGCCAAGAGTAAACTTATCTTTCCGGCGTTCTCGGACACGTGTAAATATCAGAACATTGTGTAATAAAGCGTTTGAACAATAAATATCAAGTATGAGAGCGCTGGAATGAGTATTTCTCGTATAAATTGAGAATAATGTCCGGGCGTGTCGATTAGTCGGCCGCTCGGTCGAATCGTTCGACGAGCCGGGGCGCGTCGGTTCGGCGCGCGGCGGAGCTCGAGCGTAATATTTCTAAGTCCGACGGCCAAGAGTGAACTCTCTTCCCAGCCGTCCCGGACGACTTTAGTCGTTATATACGCGTACAATACCGCGTTCTATCAATATTTCTCGAGTTTCAAAAATGTCGGACGCGTATTGCTCCATTAATTGAGAAATAATGCTCCGACCGCCAAGAGTAAACTTATCTT
>OW121706.1:23833128-23840628 GCA_933228785.1 Lasioglossum pauxillum | reverse complement strand
ATGAATTTACCCGGGATCAAGGCTTCTAGTAGCCTCAGGAGTTCGTCAAACATAAGATTCCAGCACGCCGGTGCGAGGACAGAGCCCTGAGGGCATCCTCTAGTGGCGCACTTGGAAATCTTTTCTTCTCCTGCCGCGATGCTTACCCTGCGGTTGTCGAAGTAATTCGCGATCACTTCGAAGACATTCCGCGGGCAGCCTCGCTCCCTTAGACTTTGAAGTACTAAGGGCCACCAAACGTTATCGAACGCGCCCGAAATGTCGAAGAGCAGCCCCACCGCATATCGATCCTCGGTAGCATCGACTATGCGGCGCAGCTCAGCAATCGCGAGCTCTGTCGACTTGTTAGGCATAAAGCCATACTGCCGCTCGGAAATCTGGCCCGGTGCCATCGCGGTCTGATCTAGTCTCCTCTTAAGGAGTTTCTCAAAGAGTTTCCCTACAACAGAGAGGAGGCAAATCGGTCGGTATGATTTCGGGTCCTTCACGTCTTTCCCTTCGCCTTTCAGGAGGACTCTAAGTGAACCTTCCTTCCAGATCGAGGGGAAGACGCCCCACTGAAGGCACCCGTTGAAGAGCCGTACCAGTTGGTCGGGGATGACTGTGGCCGCTGCCTTCAGCACCCCGACTTCGATGCAGTCAAGCCCCGGTGCTTTATTATTTTTAAATGTCCTAACCGCGTCGATGACTTCCTCTTTAACGAACGGGGAAGCGTCTTCCGTGCTTGGCGCGATTCGTGCACTTTCCCTAATTGTACGCTGCTCGGGCGTATCCTCTTCTACGCGGTCTTCGGGGACGTGTGCTTCCAGCAGCAGTTTGGCTGTTTCTACCGCGCTGGTCGTATGACCATTTCCACGCCGGAGGGTGCTAAGCACACTCTGAACTTGGAGTTTCTTCGCCTGGAGTTTGTATACGGTACCCCAGGGCTCCTCGTTCCCGTGCGACGTTACGAACTTCTGCCAGCTCTCGAGCTTCGCCTTCTTCACCTCCCTGCTGTATTTACGCACTGAGGAGCGGTAAGTCAGCTTCTTCTGGGGGCGAGCGAGCTCGTCTCTTTCTTGCTGGAAGGCACGTCTCCGCTGGTGTGCGGCCTTCTTGAGCTCCGTGAGCTCTTTCGTCCACCACGGGTTGGACTTCCTAAACTTACGTTTACGTGGCATCGACGCTGTGCAGGCATCAGTTATGACGACTGCAAGCGTTTCTGCCATCCTCTCGACCCCTTCCGCCGACTCCAGTTCGAGGGGCGCCAGTCTCGATCGGGAGAGATCGGCCAAGCGCTCCCCGAATTTCGCCCAGTTGGCTTTGCGCGTGTTAGTAGATAGGGACATTTATTGTAAGACCCGGCCTCCGCGAAGGAGACATCGGGTTTGCTTCCTCGCCATACAGGCACACGCAGCAGATAACATTAAATGCTATCTGCCCCAGCGAAGCTCAGAGGCTGCACCACTGCTAGGGGAGAATCCGTAGATGGAATGGACTGAGCTTGGAAAAACCCCTCTCTCACCATTTCTGGATCATCAATAGGGTAGACCGTCCCATACGGGAAGTAACTCGCTTGGCCGTTCCCAGGTCGGCATGGTAACCGACGCAGGAACGTTTCCAGCGGGGGCCACGAGGAGGCGGAGTTACCAGCTTAACGCTCGTTCTCTAACAGGTTGGGCGCGGTTTTCAGGCCGTTTCGCCGATTACACCCTACGATCACAATACCTAGATGTTGAGGTATCGCCTGCGAGGATCGTCAGGGTGGAGTGAAAGTAGTGGACTCTCTATGTGATTTCATCACTGCCGAAGTCTGTGCGACTAAGGCATTTTTCGATTGCGTACTTGTACGCTGGACAATTTTTGTCTCTAAGGCCGTGGTTTGCCGGCTTTCCCGCTCTCTTGCAATTAATGCATGTCGGTTTTTCTTTAATGGTCGGGCAGTCCTTATAGACGTGCCCGTCTTTGCCACAGTGCCCGCATGTGTCTATCTTTGCTTGACAATGCTTCGAGACGTGCCCAAATGCTTGGCATTTGAAGCAGCGACTCGCCGCAATGTAGTCTCTAACGCCGTGGGCGTTGAATCCTATGAAGACCCGGTTTCTGCTCAACAGGATCTTCCGGGTCTTTGGGGATGTCTCTGCCACCCAGTTGGTGGTTCCCTTATCTCTCTTACCAGTTTTGAAGAGGAGTTTAAACTCTCCTTCTAGATTTTCCTCTGAGTCCAGCTCGAGGTTCTGGTTCCTTATTGCTTTTAGGAGTTCCTCCTCTGCCGTGTCAGAGGGGACTCCAAATATTATTATTTTCGGTCTCCTCCTGGGGAGGGGACCGATCTCGACCTTCTGTCTTAAGTCCTTATTTTTGAGGACTTGCTCAAGGTCCTCTTTCGTTTCCGTTTCTATGAGAATTCCGGAATTCGCAAGTTTCCTTACGTTCCGGATTCTTATTTTCTGTTCTGTCGGGTTTATAAACTCCGACAGAACCTTTTTCGTCTCGTCGCTATTCGAGATCTCGCTTCCCTTTGCAGGGTAAATTGCCGCTGTCGGCTTAGACTGCTGTATAGCAGTTTTCTTTGCCACTTGCCTTGTTCTCTTGTTGGACTTTATTATGTCCGAGTACAGCAGTGGCTTGGGGGCCGGGGCCTCCTTTACGCCACTGCGCTTCTCGGACACAAGACTGTCCAACTTTGCAGAGAGCTGGTTCAGCTTCTCCTCTATCGGTTTCTCTTTTTCAAGTTCTTCGAGCTTGGCTCGGAGCTTCTTGTTTTCTTGAGTTAGCTCGATCCTCAAGTCGTTAGCGAAAGCCTCTTCGAACTTAAACATTTCTCTTATTTCCTCAACAATGGTTTCTGCCTTGGTGCGCTGCGCCTTCGGCATGGCCACTGTCTTGAGTAGGGCTTCAAGCTTATCAAACGGTGTTTGCATAAGCTGTCCCTCTAATTTGACGGGGACGGATCTTATAGATCCGTCGTCCGATTGTGTTTGTCCCTTTGGTAGTTTCTTTGGTATCGACTCGGATAAAGAATCCGAGTCGCTGAAGCATATATCCTCATTATATATTCTTCTTTTCCCTTTCTTCCTCTTTTCGCAGATCCGGGGTTTCAGTCCGGATTTTAACGCTGCCTTTAGCACTGTCCTTAGGTCAGTGTTCGAGTCTACGTCCGAGTAATAATCGTCGTAGTCACTTTCCTCGAAATATGACTCTGAGTCAGAGTCTTTTGCTTCCTCCATTAGCTGTTCTTCTATTGTCATTTTCGGTTTCTCTTGTGTTTCCTTGTCGGCCTCTGCTTTAGCCTTTCCTCCAACTCTATTCTCTTTCTTTCCACCTTTCTTCGTCTTGTTTTTGTTATTTTTGGTTTTTGTTTGTTTGTTAAGTTCCATGTTTGTTCCCACGAGTTGGGACGAAATAATTAGTCGCTCCCCGGGTGACGCCCTTTCCGGGGAGAAGGCTTATGCAACAGGGTTCGCCTAGGTCCTGAGGTTAGCCACTAGGGATTAGTGCTCCCACTAATCGCCGCACGCTCGTGCAAGGAGTCGTCGGACCTCTGTCGCCGCGGTCTTCAACTTAGAGGTAGGGGTTTGATAAAGGGGTTTGTCCTCCCCGCAGTCCGACCAGTTAAGGTAAGACTCTCGTTTCTCCTCCCGTGACGTACCACCGGGTTACGCTCCGGTGGGTCGTTGCCACGGCGAGGAGTTTTCCGATTTTGCGAGTGCCACGGTGATCGCAAGCGATCACTCACGTAGGAGCACTTCCTACCAGAGCCCCATTCGTCACCCGAGGGTGTCCAGGTCCTACCACGTGGAGGAGGGGGTTGGCGCACCAGGGAATAAAACCCTGGACCTTTAGGACCCAGTAGATAGGGACAGAGGGAATCTCGTTAATCCATTCATGCGCGTCACTAATTAGATGACGAGGCATTTGGCTATTTTTTTTTTTTTTTTTTTTTTTTGAGAGGGGAAAATGCTATTACGCACACCGGTACAGATGTTGTTATACCGGTAGTGTGAGACTCAGGTGTTGTTATACTCACTAAAAACCCCCCTGTATTATGCCTGATTATCTGCAGGCAGCACAGTTAGTACGACAAAATTTGACATTCATCCGATTCCAGTTCGTTGGTGAGTTCTGCACGCTGTCATTTTATTAAATCGCCAAAATGCATTTAGGCCGCCAATCAGAGCCCGCGTGGAGAGGATTTTTAGTTCCGATTTCCTTATTACGTGTAAGGTAGTCAGATCTTCGGCCGATTTTTGGCTCCAAATTCCACGACACGAAAGAGTAGCCGAGGTAAATTTTACTTCGCGGACCTTATATCTCGATATGATGGAGTCTTTAAGCTGACAGTAGCGGTCAATTTTATTTTGGTGAGCTTTCCTTAGGTCACTTTGTTCGCTCACTATCTGCACGTCGATAATGACGGCCTCATGGCCTTTGACCGCAATTAGGTCTGGTTTCCGGAGTCCTTCAGGTGTTAGGAAGTGTGGCTCCTCCTCCACGTTCTCATACTTGTTTCCAAGAGCTCTTCGGAGGTATTTCGCGATTGCGTTATGCCTCTCAATCCTTGCTCCATGTGTCCGGTGACATCTCTGGAGAACATGGTTCAGCGTCTCCGTTTCGTTACACCCAGCCCTGCAGATTTTCTCCTTCCTTCGACCTCTCGCTGTTCGCGATCTTGTAGGCAGCGCGTTGATTCGGAGCTTAACGATATTTATGTAGTCTCTTCCTGAAAGGAAGCGACTGCCGTCAGTTACCCAGCTGTGTTGTTGTGGGACTTTTCTTGCGTCCTTCAGCGCTTTACCGTCACTCGATGAGTGAAGAAGTTTGGTCCAACGCTGTTCTAAGCTTTGCCAGCTATTGATCTCCTCGCGTCCCTCGCTCAGCCTACGAGTTGCCCTTTGTATCTCTAGATCCAGGTAGGAAGAGGGTTCTCCATCTCCCACCATTGCTCTGAGCCTTTCTTTCCGTCTAAGGGGCATAAGCCATCTCATCGATGGTATAGAGAGGCCACCGTCTTTGGCGTTCGCGTGGAAGTAGGCGTTTGGGGTATCATGAGGGAGATTCAACCACCTCCGAACTGCACCCCGAACCGTAGTATCAACTTTCTTCAGTTTGCTTAAGGTTGTATGTCCTAGAGTTAGCAAATGGTATAGCCCAGGCAGTACCATGACTCTAAGAGCAAACATTCGTTGCTGAGGTTTAAGGGGTGCTTTGGTGAGTTTGTCCAGTGCTTCCTTTAAGCGGGCCACTTCATTCACTCCCTGGCGACCTTCGGGGGTGAAGGGCACTCCTAGGTACTTCCACTCGTCCTCTCTCGACATTGATGGAAGTGTTTTTCCAAGACAGCGGAACTTCATTTTTGCATCGACTATAGACTTCTTAACGTGCGGTACGTTTCTAATGGACATCGTAAACGATTTGGAGGCATTGATGTTTAGCCCACATTGCGCCAGGTACTCAGCGGCTATGTCTATTGACTTTTGGAGTCCATTCGGTGTTGATGCCATAAACACCATATCATCGGCGAACAGAAGTGCGTTATAATGTACTCCTCCAATATCCACGCCCACCTCCGGTGGTATTCTCTTGAGGAGCGAGTCCATCACCATATTAAATATGATTGGTGACAGTGGGTCACCTTGCTTCACTCCACAGGTGGGGTGGATGTCATCCGATTCCCAATCACCACACACTAGTCTCGTCGTGCTTTGTTCGTATGTGCCCACTATATACCGCACCATAGGGTCCGGAAGGCCTACATTCATTAGTGTGTCCCTGATGGTATTGTGGGTCACGGAGTCAAAAGCCTTCGCAATATCCATAGATGCCATGTACAGTGGCTTGAAGTTTTGACGGTGATAACGAAGCACCAGGTCCAGGTCAAAGATGTTCTCGTTACATCCGTCTACCGGTACAAAGGCCTTTTGTCTCGGGTCCAGTTCGAGCGTACACATGATTCTCTTCCCCAAGACTTTGTGGAAGGTTCTCGCGATAATTGAGGAGACCGTAATCGGTCTGTAGTCCCCGGGCTCCAGAGCGTTGTCTTTCTTAGGGATAAGAACTGTCCTAGATGCCGTTAGGTGTTTTGGCATTTTCCCGCATAGCATAAATAAGTTAAATATTCTAGCTATTACGTCTAGAGGCATTGCTCTAAACTGACGTGTTTTTAAGCCGTCCGGTCCCGGAGCGGTTGTCAATTCCGGGAAGGATCGTCTTATCTCTTCGGGTACGATAGGTCTCCACAATTCCGCTTTTACTGGACTCCTGTTTCCGATCCCAGGTGATTGGCTGTCACTTTCCGTCATAACGGCATTCCAAAATGGTAACATCACATCCTTAGGCGGTAAATGTGCTGACACTTTATCTTTGATAATTGTCCTCAAGCACTTGCAAGGATGGCGTTTCCAGGCTCTTTGTGTGCGAGCGTACTCAATTCGCCTCGCCTTTCGCTTCGTGACAGCCTGGTCGGAGTATTCCCGTGGCGATTTCCTCTTCTTTCGCGGTGGTATAGGGAACACCTTCAGCAAATAGAGTTGAAGCTCTTCGAAGGTTCGCTCGAGCGGCCAGGTACCGATATTATCATATATCCTGCCAAGTTCGTCGACATGGAAATCATTGCCCTCTAATGGTGACATTCCCTGGTGTGCTTCGATAATTGCCGCTGTCATATCGTTTGTCCTCAGCCGAAGGTCATCAGATGTATCTTGCAGCTGTTGTTGTAGCTGATCCGCAGAATCGGTATCCTCAAGATCTCTAATAAGTTCGAGAACTTTATCCTTATAGTCTGCTCTCTTCCTTTGACCTTTTATGGCTTCCAGAGTCCGATTGGGAAATAATGGAATCAACGCCTGGTTAATGTATTTGACTCCTTCTATTGTTAATTTTGCCTCTTGGCGGGCCATTAGAGCACGTTCTTCAGCACTCCACGGTGCTTTGCGACTGTCAAGCATCTCAACTTGTCTCTCGTCGTGCCAGTTCTTGTGTGCACGTTGCTCGTGTACTCCTCTCCCTCGCAAGCTGGGAAAGACTCTGTTACAGCCAGGCATTCTACAGAGGAACTGTTCGGACTCCTGCCTCGTCATGTCGGTTTGCGTAGTCGGACCGGGTGAGTCTGTGTACCCCCCGGCTATAGTATTATTTTCATCCGAGGCTTTACTATTTATATCAGGGCCGACTTAATTCGGTCGAGCGGGCTGGCAACCCAGCAAGACCGGTGAACGCAGAGGCAGCTCTTAGCTTCCCCCCCTAGGGGGGTACTAATCGGCGGGACCCACAAGAAGGAGGCTGCTTGCTAACCAGATCTCCGAAGAGAGTCATAGTTACTCCCGCCGTTTACCCGCGCTTTTTTGAATTTCTTCACGTTGACATTCAGAGCACTGGGCAGAAATCACATTGCGTCAACACCCGTGGGGGCCATCGCAATGCTTTGTTTTAATTAGACAGTCGGATTCCCCTAGTCCGTGCCAGTTCTGAGCTGAGCGTTGAATGGCGGCCGAAGAGGACGATCGTTCTAGACGAAAGCCT
>OW121706.1:23828128-23830628 GCA_933228785.1 Lasioglossum pauxillum | reverse complement strand
AAATTCAGCGGGTAATCTCGCCTACTCTGAGGTCGTCGTACGTGATACAAAATTTTGTGTTTCGCCGAAAGAGCGTAAAAGTAGTACTCGCGAAAACGTACAAAGCACAAAAAAAAAGAAAAAAAAAGAAAACGAAACAACACTACACGACAGAAGAGAAAGGTAACAAAACCGATATATATGCCTTATGCGCCACACCAAAGTGTCTTTTTATATCTTTCTTCATATTATTATCGTCGATCGGAAACTCTCGCTAGACGATCTGGCCGGTTAACTTTAACGTCCGTCGAAAAGAACTTCCGGGGACTGGACGACCGACAACAGATCGCGCGGTTTCGCACGAATCGACAATGAAGCAAAGAAAAGACATGGGACGACCGACATAAAGGTTTTCATTGATATACCCTTTTCTCTCCGCGGTGCTGTTCCGTGCGTGAACACAAAAGTGTGTCTTGGCGTCGTGTGACAATCATGTTCGAAATAAGCCTCGCCAATAGAGGAGTATATATATTATAAAAGAAAATAATACATATAACCCGGTGGGATTTCTTATAAATCTCTATAATTTTTACCAAAAACGAGGGGGTACAGAAACGTTGCGCACGAAACGATGTATCATCGATCAAACACAACCAAAGAGACACGAGAGAAAGAGAGAGAGAGAGATCTTAAGACGCACTTAGGCCGTCATCAATACGATTCAACGCGAACGTGGCGATGAAATGGCAATCGCACAGATTAGCGAGGACACGTCGACGACGGGGAATAATTCCAACCCGATCAAGTACGACGTGCTCATCCCGCACATTGCTGAGCGTTGCTCGGCTGTCCATCGATCATCAAAGCGTTCGGTAGATCGAGAGATCTCTCTCTTTTTTTCTCTTCCCTCCGAAGACTCCGAAAGGTTATATAATGTGTTTATCGAAATCGCCGGCAACGACGACCCTCCGCCGCCATATGGCAATTATAACGTAGAGTTAAGAAACTCGTCCACGCACAGGCATATTCTCTCCCTGGGGCTTAACATTGTCACACCACACACACACACTCTGTGTGCCACACAGTATTCTTTCTTTCTTTTAATATTTGTGTGTCCATCTCTGTAGTCTCTCGAGACTCTCGGTAAATATACCGCCTCTTTCGTATACGCATCATTTCAGGCGACGTCGGGAGCGCGTTAATGTTCATGAGTGGAAACGCTTCTTTCCGCAAGGCGAATCGTTTCGCAGAGAGGGTGAGAGATTTGGAGATCCTCGTCGAAGCGGTGCCTACGGGCGGTCGTATTTTCAATACGACTCACGACACCGTAAAACACTCACGCAAGTCCGAACGTAAGAAATACCAATCCCTACTTCGCCTCTCGTGGAAACTATATATATATATGTATTTAAGACGCAATGCAAAAATTGGCAATTTTCACAGAACCGCGACAAACGCCGACGAAACGCCCATCATTCGCTCGTACGTAGCAATCTTTGCAACCCGACTCAGAAACGCTCTTTAGCGCCCTCCAAAAATATTTGGAGAGGTAAGCGACGGCGGGGACTTACAAGAGCAGCGCAAGCAGTATTTGGTTACGTAAACGACCCTCAGCCAGGCGTGGTCCAGGAATTGTATCCGTGGACCGCAATGTGCGTTCGAAATGTCGATGTTCATGTGTCCTGCAGTTCACACGTTGACGCGCAATTAGCTGCGTTCTTCATCGACCCACGAGCCAAGTGATCCACCGTTCAGGGTAATCGTATATATTTTTTGATTTACAAATCAATATATGTTATATGTCTCTTGTTCTGCGGTTCGTAAGAACGCATTGTACCTGAAAGCTCCAACCAGCGCGCGAAGGAGATTCAGGCGTCGTTTTAAGGACGACACTTTCGTCGTCCGTAGAAACGGAAAAAAAACCGTCATAGTACGCGGGCGAGACTGCACACGTATCTGACGGCCGGGCGAACAGTACATTAAAAAACCGTTAAACGTGGAAAACGCGGAGAGGAATATTCTGAAAACGACGGGGATCGTAGACAACCCGATACTGGATCCAGAGAAACAATTCCTCTCCTCTTCACTTATTACATTTGGAAGATGTGAGAACGGAGGACTTCACGGCCGGCTCTGGCAGCGGTCATTCGTCCCAAACTCTCGTGGTGCGCACTATTGGGCCACACGCACGGAATAGGGTGTCAAGACTCACGGACTGCTTTAAAAGCGAGCTTCACGAGCCGGTCCACTTCCCGTAAAACACATTTCCATAAAATGTTGTTGTGTGTGCTCGAGGCAACGATAAATTCCGATACAAGCGGACTCACGAGCCGGCTCTGGCCGTAGGCGATCCCCCGGGTTCTCGTCGTCCCAAGCTCGTCTGCGCGCACTATTGGGCCACACAGAGAGTAGGGTGTCGTCGGGAATAATCGCGCATAGGCTTTATGCGAGCATCACGGCCGGTCCTCTCGGAACACCGTTTTTCTTCGGAACGATATTTTATCATATTATTTTATTCGAT
>OW121706.1:23820628-23823128 GCA_933228785.1 Lasioglossum pauxillum | reverse complement strand
ACTTATCTATCCGGCGTTCTCGGACACGTATAAATATCAGAACATTGTGTAATAAAGCGTTTGAACAATAAATATCAAGTATGAAAGCGCTGGAATGAGTATTTCTCGTATAAATTGAGAATAATGTCCGGGCGTGTCGATTAGTCGGACGCTCGGTCGAATCGTTCGACGAGCCGGGGCGCGTCGGTTCGGCGCGCGGCGGAGCTCGAGCGTAATATTTCTAAGTCCGACGGCCAAGAGTGAACTCTCTTCCCAGCCGTCCCGGACGACTTTAGTCGCTATATACGCGTACAATACCGCGTTCTATCAATATTTCTCGAGTTTCAAAAATGTCGGACGCGTATTGCTCCATTAATTGAGAAATAATGCTCCGACCGCCAAGAGTAAACTTATCTTTCCGGCGTTCTCGGACACGTATAAATATCAGAACATTGTGTAATAAAGCGTTTGAACAATAAATATCAAGTATGAGAGCGCTGGAATGAGTATTTCTCGTATAAATTGAGAATAATGTCCGGGCGTGTCGATTAGTCGGCCGCTCGGTCGAATCGTTCGACGAGCCGGGGCGCGTCGGTTCGGCGCGCGGCGGAGCTCGAGCGTAATATTTCTAAGTCCGACGGCCAAGAGTGAACTCTCTTCCCAGCCGTCCCGGACGACTTTAGTCGTTATATACGCGTACAATACCGCGTTCTATCAATATTTCTCGAGTTTCAAAAATGTCGGACGCGTATTGCTCCATTAATTGAGAAATAATGCTCCGACCGCCAAGAGTAAACTTATCTTTCCGGCGTTCTCGGACACGTATAAATATCAGAACATTGTGTAATAAAGCGTTTGAACAATAAATATCAAGTATGAAAGCGCTGGAATGAGTATTTCTCGTATAAATTGAGAATAATGTCCGGGCGTGTCGATTAGTCGGACGCTCGGTCGAATCGTTCGACGAGCCGGGGCGCGTCGGTTCGGCGCGCGGCGGAGCTCGAGCGTAATATTTCTAAGTCCGACGGCCAAGAGTGAACTCTCTTCCCAGCCGTCCCGGACGACTTTAGTCGCTATATACGCGTACAATACCGCGTTCTATCAATATTTCTCGAGTTTCAAAAATGTCGGACGCGTATTGCTCCATTTATTGAGAAATAATGCTCCGACCGCCAAGAGTAAACTTATCTTTCCGGCGTTCTCGGACACGTATAAATATCAGAACATTGTGTAATAAAGCGTTTGAACAATAAATATCAAGTATGAAAGCGCCAGCTGTTTATGGAGTTATTGAGAAATAATTTACCGAGTTATATTTCGTCGTGTACTAGTCGTGTTCTATCGGTCGTGAGGGTAAACGGCGGGCGTCAGTTTTGGTTCTGTACTGTTAGTTACATCCTCCCCGAATATGTTTGCGATGCGCGTGTTTGTATTAACGAGATTCCCTCACGTTCGATATTTTTTTTTTTCGTTCGAACCATGTCTGTGGATTTGTGCGGTTATTGGGATGCACGTTTTGACCATTTAATTGTCAATAAAAGAACATGTATTTGTTTGATATAATACAATATGTTAATGCTGTATTATTCGTATCTTCTTAATAAACTAGAAAGTTTATATTTTAATTTTTTAGGTTTAAATCACATGTATTATTTTCATGTAGCATTCGTATGGGATAATTTGTTATTTCAGTCACATTGTTGTAATAATATATGGAATATGCTGCTGGAACTCCGGCAATACGCTGCTGTAGATAGAAGCAATACGCCGCTGTAACTGAAACCAATACGGTGCTGTAGATAGAAGCAATACGCCGCTGTATCTGAAAGCAACACGCCGCTGCGAAGTGAAAGCAATACGCCGCTGCAGACGGAAGGAATACGCCGCTACAGACGAAAGCAATACGCCGCTGGAACTTTGAAATTCTTCGCGTATACAGACAGACACTTGGATAAGCCAAGCCTTCCTCTGCCAGGTTCGCGGCATTAACAATAAATAAATAAATAATAAATAAATATCGCGTGTTATTAATTATGTCCCGTTATATTTGCGTTTCTCAAGTGAAATTCAAATGATTCTAAATTGCATGACTTTCTCCCGTTCGATCAACTATGATTCTTAGCGTCGAAATGAAAAAAAAAAGAAAATTGAAATTCTATCTACTCTTCCGTGTACTAAAAAAAGGAAAGAGAACTGATATACACGAAAATGAGCAAGTTTGAATAATAAATAATTGATTTTTAATTTAGGAAAAAGAAAGTATATTATCCGCCGATAATATCGCATATTATGTTCTCTTACAAAGAATTATATATAATACGTAGAGAGCTTAGCGTGTACAAGTTTCCCGTGCGCGTATCGTGTGGACGAGAAAAATTTCAAAGTACCAGCGGCGTATCGCTTACAAATTTGGCGGCGTATCGCTTTCAAATTTGGCGGCGTATTGGTTTCAAATTTGGCGGCGTATTGGTTTTCGCCCCCTTCGCGCGCCGTTCTTTTCAAAGTACCAGCGGCGTATCGC
>OW121706.1:23815628-23818128 GCA_933228785.1 Lasioglossum pauxillum | reverse complement strand
TAGCCAGGAGTTACCAATCTTATCCTGATAATATTCTTTTACTCCTTGGCTTTGGCATCTAAGTGTTTCCCATTGGAGCATGTAATCCTTTTTTAGCCGTTTTTTAGCGTTATCGATGTCTTCCATTGTAGCTGGCCAATTTATGCGGAGGGAATTCGCGATTGTTTTTAGTTTTTTCTCGCATGCCTCATTAATAAGCCCCGATATTGCTGGGTCTGGTGATCCTCTTTTTTTGAGCGCACTTTTTAGGACTGCAAGTTTTGTTATATGCTCTAGTCGTGGCAACCCTAAACCCCCACTATGTCGTGGTGTGTAAAAGAAGCCGGTTGCGGTCGATGTAGCTAAATGTAAGACATCTTTTATTTGCTGCCTGATTTCGCTGTCAAGTAATTTGAGAACTGAGTCACTAGGGGGGCAAATAGTTAACTGATAAATAAATCTTGGTATTATATAGTTAACAATGAGGTCTATTTTTTGCTGGGGCTTTAGTGGCAAAACCCTAGTCCTTTTAATTAGGTTTATTATTTCCGGTACTAATGTACCGCAATCCATCCCCTTCCAGGGGCCTATGTGAGCACCTAGGTACCTAAGAACTTCCTCAGGTTTTGTGTTAGGGATTTCATCCCTATCGCTAATCTTCAGATTAGAATTCTTAACGTACCATGTATCCTCCTTAGTGACTATTTCAAACGAGCTGCTTTTCTTTGCGGATATTTCCATATTTAATTTTTTCAAAAAATTTACAACCATGTCCAGTTGTAATTGGGCCTCTCTTGCATTTTTTGCTAGGAGGACCATGTCATCCGCGAAAGTTAACACCGCAACGTTAGGGCCATCTTTTGTTGAAAGCCCTGTGGACTTCTCGCCTAATTCGTTGAGAACGTGCTCTATGCTCAAATTAAATAAAATTGGGGAAAGTGAGTCCCCTTGCTTCACACCCCGTTTTAATTTTACGCTTACTGACTTTCCGTCTCTAGCACGTATTTTAGTTGAACTATTATCGTACATCTTGTTTATTAGGTCAATTATTTTATCAGGAATACCTTTACTATTCAGGCCCACTCTAATCATTTCGTGTGGTATAGTGTCGAAGGCCTTTGAAATATCGAGAATTGTGAATACTCCTCCATCACTAAGTTTGCAGTGTGCGAGTATATTGTTCAACAGGCTAGTATTGTGTACGCATCCGTTTTCTGAGGTGAAACCCTTTTGTCTCACATTTTGGGTGATGACTGATCTTAAGCGAATATCTAGTAGTGAGGAGAATATTCGACCGATGATGGAGCTGATAGTGATAGGTCGCCAATTAGCTACTTTATTTACATCTTTGTTCGGTTTTGGAATTAAGGTAGTTCTATTTATTTTCCAGATTTCTGGGTAGTAGTTAGCAAGGCATAATATATTAAATAAGCTGGCCAAAATAATTGGGAGATCTGGTATTTGGAGATGGCGCTTCTGTATCCCGTCCAGTCCAGCCGCTGTTTTTGTTCGGATTTTATTAATTTTTCGTGTAATTTCTTCGCCAGTGAACGGTAAAAAGAATTCTTTGAGTTTTAGTTTGGGAAGGTTTTTAAGGCCTAAGTTAATCTGCGACGGTCCAGGTGTTTCCCATAGGTCTACGTACAGCTCTTTAATGTCTTCCTCTGTGGGTGGTGGGAGAGGGGGTTTTATAATAAATTCATCATGATTCACTATCATATCCGCTAACTTCTTGGGGCACTCGTTGAACAAATCCTGACATCGCGCGTACATATATTTCCGATGGTGGTTTTTTTTGGTTTTCCGTTTTTGGTTTCTATTGTTGTGTGGATTTTTGTTATTGTTAACATTTCTTCTGATATTGTTGTTATTTTTATTATAGTTATTGTTATTGTTATTCTTCCTGTTGTTGTTATTTTTATTATAGTTATTGTTATTGTTATTCTTCCTGTTAGGTTTATTTATACGCGTATTACTGTTAACATTGGTTTCGTTTTTCTGCAGAAATGGAATTAGCTGTTTTGTTATGAAGCTCTCGATATTATCGTTTAGCGTGGTTTGGTTGCTGTCTGCAGTCTCTACTATTTGTTTTAGCGAGTGGAGGAGGTTAGATACGGATTCATTGCCTACTACTGCGTTAGTAACTTGGCGACGAAGGGAGTCCAGCCACTCTGAGTCGTCATCCTCTTCCGAGGTATTTCCTATCGCGTCTACGATATCATCAGTGGAGGATTCCTCTTCTGTGGGGATCGTCTCCGTGCGACCCGGGTTACTTAGTACACTGCTTTCTTCCGTCGTGTTCGTCCGTATATTCCTCGATGTAGTTCTAGTAGAGGCCAATCTTAGGTCCCGTCTTTTATCACTAATCTGCTTGGGTGTTTTGTTAGGCAAATGCTTGCATATCTCTTTATTGGGATACCTGTAGTTTCCGTAATCCAATTCTAGTTGTCTCAGGAGATCTATTTCGTTATCGGACCAAACTTTGTTTCCTCGACTAATGGCAGGTTGCACCGATGGCCCA
>OW121706.1:23808128-23810628 GCA_933228785.1 Lasioglossum pauxillum | reverse complement strand
AGTGGAAACGCTTCTTTCCGCAAGGCGAATCGTTTCGCAGAGAGGGTGAGAGATTTGGAGATCCTCGTCGAAGCGGTGCCTACGGGCGGTCGTATTTTCAATACGACTCACGACACCGTAAAACACTCACGCAAGTCCGAACGTAAGAAATACCAATCCCTACTTCGCCTCTCGTGGAAACTATATATATATATGTATTTAAGACGCAATGCAAAAATTGGCAATTTTCACAGAACCGCGACAAACGCCGACGAAACGCCCATCATTCGCTCGTACGTAGCAATCTTTGCAACCCGACTCAGAAACGCTCTTTAGCGCCCTCCAAAAATATTTGGAGAGGTAAGCGACGGCGGGGACTTACAAGAGCAGCGCAAGCAGTATTTGGTTACGTAAACGACCCTCAGCCAGGCGTGGTCCAGGAATTGTATCCGTGGACCGCAATGTGCGTTCGAAATGTCGATGTTCATGTGTCCTGCAGTTCACACGTTGACGCGCAATTAGCTGCGTTCTTCATCGACCCACGAGCCAAGTGATCCACCGTTCAGGGTAATCGTATATATTTTTTGATTTACAAATCAATATATGTTATATGTCTCTTGTTCTGCGGTTCGTAAGAACGCATTGTACCTGAAAGCTCCAACCAGCGCGCGAAGGAGATTCAGGCGTCGTTTTAAGGACGACACTTTCGTCGTCCGTAGAAACGGAAAAAAAACCGTCATAGTACGCGGGCGAGACTGCACACGTATCTGACGGCCGGGCGAACAGTACATTAAAAAACCGTTAAACGTGGAAAACGCGGAGAGGAATATTCTGAAAACGACGGGGATCGTAGACAACCCGATACTGGATCCAGAGAAACAATTCCTCTCCTCTTCACTTATTACATTTGGAAGATGTGAGAACGGAGGACTTCACGGCCGGCTCTGGCAGCGGTCATTCGTCCCAAACTCTCGTGGTGCGCACTATTGGGCCACACGCACGGAATAGGGTGTCAAGACTCACGGACTGCTTTAAAAGCGAGCTTCACGAGCCGGTCCACTTCCCGTAAAACACATTTCCATAAAATGTTGTTGTGTGTGCTCGAGGCAACGATAAATTCCGATACAAGCGGACTCACGAGCCGGCTCTGGCCGTAGGCGATCCCCCGGGTTCTCGTCGTCCCAAGCTCGTCTGCGCGCACTATTGGGCCACACAGAGAGTAGGGTGTCGTCGGGAATAATCGCGCATAGGCTTTATGCGAGCATCACGGCCGGTCCTCTCGGAACACCGTTTTTCTTCGGAACGATATTTTATCATATTATTTTATTCGATACACTGCGGACTCGCGCAGCCGGCTCTGGCAGCGGTCATTCGTCCCAAGCTCTCGTGGTGCGCACTATTGGGCCACACGCACGGAGTAGGGTGTCTGACTCACGACTGCTTTAAATGCGAGGCATCACGGCCGGTCCGCCGCTCTCGAATGTATGTATAATAATAAATTATATATGTTCCGTTGTCAACGAACACCGCGTGCGGAGCAGCAACGTTTCGTGCTCTTGGTTATACGCGAACTCGAGATAAATAGAGAGCGGGACTCGCAACCGGCTCTGGCAGCGGTCATTCGTCCCACGCTCTCGTGGTGCGCACTATTAGGCCACACGCACGGAGTAGGGTGTCAGACTCACGACTGCTTTAAAAACGAGCTTCACGAGCCGGTCCTTCACGTCTCGTCTATATTCTCGATGTTCGCGAACGATAACACAAACGCGTGCAACCGCGCGTTTTCCACACAGGTTACCCTGATTTTGTTTGTCCTCTTCGAGACACCGTTTCGAACGGACGACTCCGGACATACTTACAACACAGAGGCGAAGACCGAGGAAGCGAATCGACGCTTACATCCCTGTTCATGCGCTACCGGTAAAATATGTCCGTATGTATAATTGTAGAGAGCCTCCTACACGACGCAGAGGACACCACAGGCGTTATTATATACGCGGTACAACACAACACTCTTTGACACGAGGTATTTTTCAAAGAGAACGACCACCCGGTGGCGGGTGAAAGAAAACATCGGTGTGTGATATCGCAACGACGGGTATTTCTATATTCGTGTGTCGATCTGCAGCATTCAGCGTCCGACGAGATATCGTACGTACCTGATCGTTCGAGTTTGCAAATGCGAACGTCGGTAATGTCGACGATTCCCGAAGACCCGAAGTACAGGCTCTTCAGCACTCACTCCCCAATACAAGTAAACGATAAAACAACACAACACGATGCTCTCTCCACCTTCACGCAAGCACCGTATTAATTTCTGGCCCGTCGTTCTCAATCCCATTGTCGAAAGAGACTGTGTGCCGTATATATATACGCCGTGTTAATATGCACAACATGGTGTTTCTCTGGCGGGCTCTCTCTTGCGCCTTATTTCATTTCACCAACGGACGGGAGCATCGCGCCGCGTTGAGTAACTCTATATGTAGTACTCCGTGTAAAACGCAAAAGCGCGACCTCCTCG
>OW121706.1:23760628-23805628 GCA_933228785.1 Lasioglossum pauxillum | reverse complement strand
TGCGTTCTCGGTTTATATTTTTATCATATCATCACAAATCATTGAAAAATTCCTTTTTAATATTTCCCTTTTTTGCGTTTCTCTCGAGAACAAATTCCTTTTCAATATATTCCTTTTGCGTTCTTATTCTGAAGAGAACGTTCATATAGGGTTGCGCTAACATCGGAAGACGCGTATAGCTCAGTAGCATGAGTATCCCAGAAAGCACGTAACCACGGGCGCTGGACAATCGACACAAGTGCCGAGGAAGCGCGGACAGGACGCATGCTGGACTTGGGTTTCCCAATGCCCGTCTGCTCGCTCTGGGCTTGACGAAAGCCAACCTCAATTATTATATGACGTTTCTCTGCAAACATTTAGTTTGACTTCTAATCTAAGTTTTAGTTTCTCTCAAACTTCTTTCCCTAACTATCCCAAATTTTTCGCTCGGATAGTAAAGTTGATGCTCAGTTAGTACGAGTATACACAATATCAGTGAATACAAGTCACCAACCTCCTCGATGGGAGGCTCGCCACATAAGGGCCATTCGGTCTTAGACACCGACCCGTGGCAATGCTGTGTAGAGAAAAGTTCGATTACCAAAAGCACGGTACGAGACAGTCGAGACCGAAGTCTCGAGGCGCCGTGAGAGCTGCTTCTCGACCGAGATCGTAGAATAACCCCAAGCGCGCGCTGAACCGCCCGACTCGCCGAACCGTCGAGTCTCTTAAAGATACCGAACGGCCGGCAAGGACGCCGGCGCCGCGCGGTGAATAGCACGCGCGCTTATGGGCGCAAACCGCCGCGGCAACAGCCCATCCGGCGGGGCTGTTGGGACTTGGAAAAATTTTTGCAAGGAAAATTTTTTTGTACAATACAATACATTTTTATATTTCCAGGATATTTAACACAAAATATTCAACTTTTCATATACTATCACGGCACTTTGAACATTTTACAAGTCCAACCGCCAAGAGTAAACTTTTTTCCTAGCGTTCCCAGACAATTATAAATATTAGATCATTGTATAATAATGCATTTTAACAATAAATATCAAATATGAAAGCTCTAGGACGAATATTTATCGAATAAATTAAGAATAATGACCGGGCGCATTACTTCCAACTCCGACCGTGCGAAATTTTTCAAAGTCCAACCGCCAAGAGTAAACTTTTTTGCTAGCGTTCCCAGACAATTATAAATATCAGATCATTGTATAATAATGCATTTTAACAATAAATATCAAATATGAAAGATCTAGGACGAATATTTATCGAATAAATTAAGAATAATGACCGGGCGCATTACTTCCAACTCCGACCGTGCGAAATTTTTCAAAGTCCAACCGCCAAGAGTAAACTTTTTTGCTAGCGTTCCCAGACAATTATAAATATCAGATCATTGTATAATAATGCATTTTAACAATAAATATCAAATATGAAAGATCTAGGACGAATATTTATTGAATAAATTAAGAATAATGACCGGGCGCATTACTCCCAACTCCGACCGCCAAGAGTAAACTTATCTATCCGGCGTTCTCGGACACGTATAAATATCAGAACATTGTGTAATAAAGCGTTTGAACAATAAATATCAAGTATGAAAGCGCTGGAATGAGTATTTCTCGTATAAATTGAGAATAATGTCCGGGCGTGTCGATTAGTCGGACGCTCGGTCGAATCGTTCGACGAGCCGGGGCGCGTCGGTTCGGCGCGCGGCGGAGCTCGAGCGTAATATTTCTAAGTCCGACGGCCAAGAGTGAACTCTCTTCCCAGCCGTCCCGGACGACTTTAGTCGCTATATACGCGTACAATACCGCGTTCTATCAATATTTCTCGAGTTTCAAAAATGTCGGACGCGTATTGCTCCATTAATTGAGAAATAATGCTCCGACCGCCAAGAGTAAACTTATCTTTCCGGCGTTCTCGGACACGTGTAAATATCAGAACATTGTGTAATAAAGCGTTTGAACAATAAATATCAAGTATGAAAGCGCTGGAATGAGTATTTCTCGTATAAATTGAGAATAATGTCCGGGCGTGTCGATTAGTCGGACGCTCGGTCGAATCGTTCGACGAGCCGGGGCGCGTCGGTTCGGCGCGCGGCGGAGCTCGAGCGTAATATTTCTAAGTCCGACGGCCAAGAGTGAACTCTCTTCCCAGCCGTCCCGGACGACTTTAGTCGCTATATACGCGTACAATACCGCGTTCTATCAATATTTCTCGAGTTTCAAAAATGTCGGACGCGTATTGCTCCATTAATTGAGAAATAATGCTCCGACCGCCAAGAGTAAACTTATCTTTCCGGCGTTCTCGGACACGTATAAATATCAGAACATTGTGTAATAAAGCGTTTGAACAATAAATATCAAGTATGAGAGCGCTGGAATGAGTATTTCTCGTATAAATTGAGAATAATGTCCGGGCGTGTCGATTAGTCGGCCGCTCGGTCGAATCGTTCGACGAGCCGGGGCGCGTCGGTTCGGCGCGCGGCGGAGCTCGAGCGTAATATTTCTAAGTCCGACGGCCAAGAGTGAACTCTCTTCCCAGCCGTCCCGGACGACTTTAGTCGTTATATACGCGTACAATACCGCGTTCTATCAATATTTCTCGAGTTTCAAAAATGTCGGACGCGTATTGCTCCATTAATTGAGAAATAATGCTCCGACCGCCAAGAGTAAACTTATCTTTCCGGCGTTCTCGGACACGTATAAATATCAGAACATTGTGCAATAAAGCGTTTGAACAATAAATATCAAGTATGAGAGCCCTGGAATGAGTATTTCTCGTATAAATTGAGAATAATGTCCGGGCGTGTCGATTAGTCGGCCGCTCGGTCGAATCGTTCGACGAGCCGGGGCGCGTCGGTTCGGCGCGCGGCGGAGCTCGAGCGTAATATTTCTAAGTCCGACGGCCAAGAGTGAACTCTCTTCCCAGCCGTCCCGGACGACTTTAGTCGTTATATACGCGTACAATACCGCGTTCTATCAATATTTCTCGAGTTTCAAAAATGTCGGACGCGTATTGCTCCATTAATTGAGAAATAATGCTCCGACCGCCAAGAGTAAACTTATCTTTCCGGCGTTCTCGGACACGTATAAATATCAGAACATTGTGTAATAAAGCGTTTGAACAATAAATATCAAGTATGAAAGCGCTGGAATGAGTATTTCTCGTATAAATTGAGAATAATGTCCGGGCGTGTCGATTAGTCGGCCGCTCGGTCGAATCGTTCGACGAGCCGGGGCGCGTCGGTTCGGCGCGCGGCGGAGCTCGAGCGTAATATTTCTAAGTCCGACGGCCAAGAGTGAACTCTCTTCCCAGCCGTCCCGGACGACTTTAGTCGTTATATACGCGTACAATACCGCGTTCTATCAATATTTCTCGAGTTTCAAAAATGTCGGACGCGTATTGCTCCATTAATTGAGAAATAATGCTCCGACCGCCAAGAGTAAACTTATCTTTCCGGCGTTCTCGGACACGTATAAATATCAGAACATTGTGTAATAAAGCGTTTGAACAATAAATATCAAGTATGAGAGCGCTGGAATGAGTATTTCTCGTATAAATTGAGAATAATGTCCGGGCGTGTCGATTAGTCGGCCGCTCGGTCGAATCGTTCGACGAGCCGGGGCGCGTCGGTTCGGCGCGCGGCGGAGCTGGAGCGTAATATTTCTAAGTCCGACGGCCAAGAGTGAACTCTCTTCCCAGCCGTCCCGGACGACTTTAGTCGTTATATACGCGTACAATACCGCGTTCTATCAATATTTCTCGAGTTTCAAAAATGTCGGACGCGTATTGCTCCATTAATTGAGAAATAATGCTCCGACCGCCAAGAGTAAACTTATCTTTCCGGCGTTCTCGGACACGTATAAATATCAGAACATTGTGTAATAAAGCGTTTGAACAATAAATATCAAGTATGAAAGCGCTGGAATGAGTATTTCTCGTATAAATTGAGAATAATGTCCGGGCGTGTCGATTAGTCGGCCGCTCGGTCGAATCGTTCGACGAGCCGGGGCGCGTCGGTTCGGCGCGCGGCGGAGCTCGAGCGTAATATTTCTAAGTCCGACGGCCAAGAGTGAACTCTCTTCCCAGCCGTCCCGGACGACTTTAGTCGTTATATACGCGTACAATACCGCGTTCTATCAATATTTCTCGAGTTTCAAAAATGTCGGACGCGTATTGCTCCATTAATTGAGAAATAATGCTCCGACCGCCAAGAGTAAACTTATCTTTGCGGCGTTCTCGGACACGTATAAATATCAGAACATTGTGTAATAAAGCGTTTGAACAATAAATATCAAGTATGAAAGCGCTGGAATGAGTATTTCTCGTATAAATTGAGAATAATGTCCGGGCGTGTCGATTAGTCGGCCGCTCGGTCGAATCGTTCGACGAGCCGGGGCGCGTCGGTTCGGCGCGCGGCGGAGCTCGAGCGTAATATTTCTAAGTCCGACGGCCAAGAGTGAACTCTCTTCCCAGCCGTCCCGGACGACTTTAGTCGTTATATACGCGTACAATACCGCGTTCTATCAATATTTCTCGAGTTTCAAAAATGTCGGACGCGTATTGCTCCATTAATTGAGAAATAATGCTCCGACCGCCAAGAGTAAACTTATCTTTCCGGCGTTCTCGGACACGTATAAATATCAGAACATTGTGTAATAAAGCGTTTGAACAATAAATATCAAGTATGAGAGCGCTGGAATGAGTATTTCTCGTATAAATTGAGAATAATGTCCGGGCGTGTCGATTAGTCGGCCGCTCGGTCGAATCGTTCGACGAGCCGGGGCGCGTCGGTTCGGCGCGCGGCGGAGCTCGAGCGTAATATTTCTAAGTCCGACGGCCAAGAGTGAACTCTCTTCCCAGCCGTCCCGGACGACTTTAGTCGTTATATACGCGTACAATACCGCGTTCTATCAATATTTCTCGAGTTTCAAAAATGTCGGACGCGTATTGCTCCATTAATTGAGAAATAATGCTCCGACCGCCAAGAGTAAACTTATCTTTCCGGCGTTCTCGGACACGTATAAATATCAGAACATTGTGCAATAAAGCGTTTGAACAATAAATATCAAGTATGAAAGCGCTGAAATGAGTATTTCTCGTATAAATTGAGAATAATGTCCGGGCGTGTCGATTAGTCGGCCGCTCGGTCGAATCGTTCGACGAGCCGGGGCGCGTCGGTTCGGCGCGCGGCGGAGCTCGAGCGTAATATTTCTAAGTCCGACGGCCAAGAGTGAACTCTCTTCCCAGCCGTCCCGGACGACTTTAGTCGTTATATACGCGTACAATACCGCGTTCTATCAATATTTCTCGAGTTTCAAAAATGTCGGACGCGTATTGCTCCATTAATTGAGAAATAATGCTCCGACCGCCAAGAGTAAACTTATCTTTCCGGCGTTCTCGGACACGTATAAATATCAGAACATTGTGTAATAAAGCGTTTGAACAATAAATATCAAGTATGAAAGCGCTGGAATGAGTATTTCTCGTATAAATTGAGAATAATGTCCGGGCGTGTCGATTAGTCGGCCGCTCGGTCGAATCGTTCGACGAGCCGGGGCGCGTCGGTTCGGCGCGCGGCGGAGCTCGAGCGTAATATTTCTAAGTCCGACGGCCAAGAGTGAACTCTCTTCCCAGCCGTCCCGGACGACTTTAGTCGTTATATACGCGTACAATACCGCGTTCTATCAATATTTCTCGAGTTTCAAAAATGTCGGACGCGTATTGCTCCATTAATTGAGAAATAATGCTCCGACCGCCAAGAGTAAACTTATCTTTCCGGCGTTCTCGGACACGTATAAATATCAGAACATTGTGTAATAAAGCGTTTGAACAATATATATCAAGTATGAAAGCGCTGGAATGAGTATTTCTCGTATAAATTGAGAATAATGTCCGGGCGTGTCGATTAGTCGGACGCTCGGTCGAATCGTTCGACGAGCCGGGGCGCGTCGGTTCGGCGCGCGGCGGAGCTCGAGCGTAATATTTCTAAGTCCGACGGCCAAGAGTGAACTCTCTTCCCAGCCGTCCCGGACGACTTTAGTCGCTATATACGCGTACAATACCGCGTTCTATCAATATTTCTCGAGTTTCAAAAATGTCGGACGCGTATTGCTCCATTAATTGAGAAATAATGCTCCGACCGCCAAGAGTAAACTTATCTTTCCGGCGTTCTCGGACACGTATAAATATCAGAACATTGTGTAATAAAGCGTTTGAACAATAAATATCAAGTATGAGAGCGCTGGAATGAGTATTTCTCGTATAAATTGAGAATAATGTCCGGGCGTGTCGATTAGTCGGCCGCTCGGTCGAATCGTTCGACGAGCCGGGGCGCGTCGGTTCGGCGCGCGGCGGAGCTCGAGCGTAATATTTCTAAGTCCGACGGCCAAGAGTGAACTCTCTTCCCAGCCGTCCCGGACGACTTTAGTCGCTATATACGCGTACAATACCGCGTTCTATCAATATTTCTCGAGTTTCAAAAATGTCGGACGCGTATTGCTCCATTAATTGAGAAATAATGCTCCGACCGCCAAGAGTAAACTTATCTTTCCGGCGTTCTCGGACACGTATAAATATCAGAACATTGTGTAATAAAGCGTTTGAACAATAAATATCAAGTATGAGAGCGCTGGAATGAGTATTTCTCGTATAAATTGAGAATAATGTCCGGGCGTGTCGATTAGTCGGCCGCTCGGTCGAATCGTTCGACGAGCCGGGGCGCGTCGGTTCGGCGCGCGGCGGAGCTCGAGCGTAATATTTCTAAGTCCGACGGCCAAGAGTGAACTCTCTTCCCAGCCGTCCCGGACGACTTTAGTCGTTATATACGCGTACAATACCGCGTTCTATCAATATTTCTCGAGTTTCAAAAATGTCGGACGCGTATTGCTCCATTAATTGAGAAATAATGCTCCGACCGCCAAGAGTAAACTTATCTTTCCGGCGTTCTCGGACACGTATAAATATCAGAACATTGTGCAATAAAGCGTTTGAACAATAAATATCAAGTATGAAAGCGCTGAAATGAGTATTTCTCGTATAAATTGAGAATAATGTCCGGGCGTGTCGATTAGTCGGCCGCTCGGTCGAATCGTTCGACGAGCCGGGGCGCGTCGGTTCGGCGCGCGGCGGAGCTCGAGCGTAATATTTCTAAGTCCGACGGCCAAGAGTGAACTCTCTTCCCAGCCGTCCCGGACGACTTTAGTCGTTATATACGCGTACAATACCGCGTTCTATCAATATTTCTCGAGTTTCAAAAATGTCGGACGCGTATTGCTCCATTAATTGAGAAATAATGCTCCGACCGCCAAGAGTAAACTTATCTTTCCGGCGTTCTCGGACACGTATAAATATCAGAACATTGTGTAATAAAGCGTTTGAACAATAAATATCAAGTATGAAAGCGCTGGAATGAGTATTTCTCGTATAAATTGAGAATAATGTCCGGGCGTGTCGATTAGTCGGCCGCTCGGTCGAATCGTTCGACGAGCCGGGGCGCGTCGGTTCGGCGCGCGGCGGAGCTCGAGCGTAATATTTCTAAGTCCGACGGCCAAGAGTGAACTCTCTTCCCAGCCGTCCCGGACGACTTTAGTCGTTATATACGCGTACAATACCGCGTTCTATCAATATTTCTCGAGTTTCAAAAATGTCGGACGCGTATTGCTCCATTAATTGAGAAATAATGCTCCGACCGCCAAGAGTAAACTTATCTTTCCGGCGTTCTCGGACACGTATAAATATCAGAACATTGTGTAATAAAGCGTTTGAACAATAAATATCAAGTATGAGAGCGCTGGAATGAGTATTTCTCGTATAAATTGAGAATAATGTCCGGGCGTGTCGATTAGTCGGCCGCTCGGTCGAATCGTTCGACGAGCCGGGGCGCGTCGGTTCGGCGCGCGGCGGAGCTGGAGCGTAATATTTCTAAGTCCGACGGCCAAGAGTGAACTCTCTTCCCAGCCGTCCCGGACGACTTTAGTCGTTACATACGCGTACAATACCGCGTTCTATCAATATTTCTCGAGTTTCAAAAATGTCGGACGCGTATTGCTCCATTAATTGAGAAATAATGCTCCGACCGCCAAGAGTAAACTTATCTTTCCGGCGTTCTCGGACACGTATAAATATCAGAACATTGTGTAATAAAGCGTTTGAACAATAAATATCAAGTATGAAAGCGCTGGAATGAGTATTTCTCGTATAAATTGAGAATAATGTCCGGGCGTGTCGATTAGTCGGACGCTCGGTCGAATCGTTCGACGAGCCGGGGCGCGTCGGTTCGGCGCGCG
This sequence comes from Lasioglossum pauxillum, assembly GCA_933228785.1. Classification (NCBI taxonomy): domain Eukaryota; kingdom Metazoa; phylum Arthropoda; class Insecta; order Hymenoptera; family Halictidae; genus Lasioglossum; species Lasioglossum pauxillum. The sequence continues at coordinate 23,797,349 of OW121706.1, read as the reverse complement.
GCGGAGCTCGAGCGTAATATTTCTAAGTCCGACGGCCAAGAGTGAACTCTCTTCCCAGCCGTCCCGGACGACTTTAGTCGCTATATACGCGTACAATACCGCGTTCTATCAATATTTCTCGAGTTTCAAAAATGTCGGACGCGTATTGCTCCATTAATTGAGAAATAATGCTCCGACCGCCAAGAGTAAACTTATCTTTCCGGCGTTCTCGGACACGTATAAATATCAGAACATTGTGTAATAAAGCGTTTGAACAATAAATATCAAGTATGAGAGCGCTGGAATGAGTATTTCTCGTATAAATTGAGAATAATGTCCGGGCGTGTCGATTAGTCGGCCGCTCGGTCGAATCGTTCGACGAGCCGGGGCGCGTCGGTTCGGCGCGCGGCGGAGCTCGAGCGTAATATTTCTAAGTCCGACGGCCAAGAGTGAACTCTCTTCCCAGCCGTCCCGGACGACTTTAGTCGTTATATACGCGTACAATACCGCGTTCTATCAATATTTCTCGAGTTTCAAAAATGTCGGACGCGTATTGCTCCATTAATTGAGAAATAATGCTCCGACCGCCAAGAGTAAACTTATCTTTCCGGCGTTCTCGGACACGTATAAATATCAGAACATTGTGTAATAAAGCATTTGAACAATAAATATCAAGTATGAAAGCGCTGGAATGAGTATTTCTCGTATAAATTGAGAATAATGTCCGGGCGTGTCGATTAGTCGGACGCTCGGTCGAATCGTTCGACGAGCCGGGGCGCGTCGGTTCGGCGCGCGGCGGAGCTCGAGCGTAATATTTCTAAGTCCGACGGCCAAGAGTGAACTCTCTTCCCAGCCGTCCCGGACGACTTTAGTCGCTATATACGCGTACAATACCGCGTTCTATCAATATTTCTCGAGTTTCAAAAATGTCGGACGCGTATTGCTCCATTAATTGAGAAATAATGCTCCGAAAGCCAAGAGTAAACTTATCTTTCCGGCGTTCTCGGACACGTATAAATATCAGAACATTGTGTAATAAAGCGTTTGAACAATAAATATCAAGTATGAGAGCGCTGGAATGAGTATTTCTCGTATAAATTGAGAATAATGTCCGGGCGTGTCGATTAGTCGGCCGCTCGGTCGAATCGTTCGACGAGCCGGGGCGCGTCGGTTCGGCGCGCGGCGGAGCTCGAGCGTAATATTTCTAAGTCCGACGGCCAAGAGTGAACTCTCTTCCCAGCCGTCCCGGACGACTTTAGTCGTTATATACGCGTACAATACCGCGTTCTATCAATATTTCTCGAGTTTCAAAAAATGTCGGACGCGTATTGCTCCATTAATTGAGAAATAATGCTCCGACCGCCAAGAGTAAACTTATCTTTCCGGCGTTCTCGGACACGTATAAATATCAGAACATTGTGTAATAAAGCGTTTGAACAATAAATATCAAGTATGAAAGCGCTGGAATGAGTATTTCTCGTATAAATTGAGAATAATGTCCGGGCGTGTCGATTAGTCGGCCGCTCGGTCGAATCGTTCGACGAGCCGGGGCGCGTCGGTTCGGCGCGCGGCGGAGCTCGAGCGTAATATTTCTAAGTCCGACGGCCAAGAGTGAACTCTCTTCCCAGCCGTCCCGGACGACTTTAGTCGTTATATACGCGTACAATACCGCGTTCTATCAATATTTCTCGAGTTTCAAAAATGTCGGACGCGTATTGCTCCATTAATTGAGAAATAATGCTCCGACCGCCAAGAGTAAACTTATCTTTCCGGCGTTCTCGGACACGTATAAATATCAGAACATTGTGTAATAAAGCGTTTGAACAATAAATATCAAGTATGAGAGCCCTGGAATGAGTATTTCTCGTATAAATTGAGAATAATGTCCGGGCGTGTCGATTAGTCGGCCGCTCGGTCGAATCGTTCGACGAGCCGGGGCGCGTCGGTTCGGCGCGCGGCGGAGCTGGAGCGTAATATTTCTAAGTCCGACGGCCAAGAGTGAACTCTCTTCCCAGCCGTCCCGGACGACTTTAGTCGTTATATACGCGTACAATACCGCGTTCTATCAATATTTCTCGAGTTTCAAAAATGTCGGACGCGTATTGCTCCATTAATTGAGAAATAATGCTCCGACCGCCAAGAGTAAACTTATCTTTCCGGCGTTCTCGGACACGTATAAATATCAGAACATTGTGTAATAAAGCGTTTGAACAATAAATATCAAGTATGAAAGCGCTGGAATGAGTATTTCTCGTATAAATTGAGAATAATGTCCGGGCGTGTCGATTAGTCGGCCGCTCGGTCGAATCGTTCGACGAGCCGGGGCGCGTCGGTTCGGCGCGCGGCGGAGCTCGAGCGTAATATTTCTAAGTCCGACGGCCAAGAGTGAACTCTCTTCCCAGCCGTCCCGGACGACTTTAGTCGTTATATACGCGTACAATACCGCGTTCTATCAATATTTCTCGAGTTTCAAAAATGTCGGACGCGTATTGCTCCATTAATTGAGAAATAATGCTCCGACCGCCAAGAGTAAACTTATCTTTCCGGCGTTCTCGGACACGTATAAATATCAGAACATTGTGTAATAAAGCGTTTGAACAATAAATATCAAGTATGAAAGCGCTGGAATGAGTATTTCTCGTATAAATTGAGAATAATGTCAGGGCGTGTCGATTAGTCGGACGCTCGGTCGAATCGTTCGACGAGCCGGGGCGCGTCGGTTCGGCGCGCGGCGGAGCTCGAGCGTAATATTTCTAAGTCCGACGGCCAAGAGTGAACTCTCTTCCCAGCCGTCCCGGACGACTTTAGTCGCTATATACGCGTACAATACCGCGTTCTATCAATATTTCTCGAGTTTCAAAAATGTCGGACGCGTATTGCTCCATTAATTGAGAAATAATGCTCCGACCGCCAAGAGTAAACTTATCTTTCCGGCGTTCTCGGACACGTATAAATATCAGAACATTGTGTAATAAAGCGTTTGAACAATAAATATCAAGTATGAAAGCGCTGGAATGAGTATTTCTCGTATAAATTGAGAATAATGTCCGGGCGTGTCGATTAGTCGGACGCTCGGTCGAATCGTTCGACGAGCCGGGGCGCGTCGGTTCGGCGCGCGGCGGAGCTCGAGCGTAATATTTCTAAGTCCGACGGCCAAGAGTGAACTCTCTTCCCAGCCGTCCCGGACGACTTTAGTCGCTATATACGCGTACAATACCGCGTTCTATCAATATTTCTCGAGTTTCAAAAATGTCGGACGCGTATTGCTCCATTAATTGAGAAATAATGCTCCGACCGCCAAGAGTAAACTTATCTTTCCGGCGTTCTCGGACACGTATAAATATCAGAACATTGTGTAATAAAGCGTTTGAACAATAAATATCAAGTATGAGAGCGCTGGAATGAGTATTTCTCGTATAAATTGAGAATAATGTCCGGGCGTGTCGATTAGTCGGCCGCTCGGTCGAATCGTTCGACGAGCCGGGGCGCGTCGGTTCGGCGCGCGGCGGAGCTCGAGCGTAATATTTCTAAGTCCGACGGCCAAGAGTGAACTCTCTTCCCAGCCGTCCCGGACGACTTTAGTCGCTATATACGCGTACAATACCGCGTTCTATCAATATTTCTCGAGTTTCAAAAATGTCGGACGCGTATTGCTCCATTAATTGAGAAATAATGCTCCGACCGCCAAGAGTAAACTTATCTTTCCGGCGTTCTCGGACACGTATAAATATCAGAACATTGTGTAATAAAGCGTTTGAACAATAAATATCAAGTATGAGAGCGCTGGAATGAGTATTTCTCGTATAAATTGAGAATAATGTCCGGGCGTGTCGATTAGTCGGCCGCTCGGTCGAATCGTTCGACGAGCCGGGGCGCGTCGGTTCGGCGCGCGGCGGAGCTCGAGCGTAATATTTCTAAGTCCGACGGCCAAGAGTGAACTCTCTTCCCAGCCGTCCCGGACGACTTTAGTCGTTATATACGCGTACAATACCGCGTTCTATCAATATTTCTCGAGTTTCAAAAATGTCGGACGCGTATTGCTCCATTAATTGAGAAATAATGCTCCGACCGCCAAGAGTAAACTTATCTTTCCGGCGTTCTCGGACACGTATAAATATCAGAACATTGTGCAATAAAGCGTTTGAACAATAAATATCAAGTATGAAAGCGCTGAAATGAGTATTTCTCGTATAAATTGAGAATAATGTCCGGGCGTGTCGATTAGTCGGCCGCTCGGTCGAATCGTTCGACGAGCCGGGGCGCGTCGGTTCGGCGCGCGGCGGAGCTCGAGCGTAATATTTCTAAGTCCGACGGCCAGGAGTGAACTCTCTTCCCAGCCGTCCCGGACGACTTTAGTCGTTATATACGCGTACAATACCGCGTTCTATCAATATTTCTCGAGTTTCAAAAATGTCGGACGCGTATTGCTCCATTAATTGAGAAATAATGCTCCGACCGCCAAGAGTAAACTTATCTTTCCGGCGTTCTCGGACACGTATAAATATCAGAACATTGTGTAATAAAGCGTTTGAACAATAAATATCAAGTATGAAAGCGCTGGAATGAGTATTTCTCGTATAAATTGAGAATAATGTCCGGGCGTGTCGATTAGTCGGACGCTCGGTCGAATCGTTCGACGAGCCGGGGCGCGTCGGTTCGGCGCGCGGCGGAGCTCGAGCGTAATATTTCTAAGTCCGACGGCCAAGAGTGAACTCTCTTCCCAGCCGTCCCGGACGACTTTAGTCGCTATATACGCGTACAATACCGCGTTCTATCAATATTTCTCGAGTTTCAAAAATGTCGGACGCGTATTGCTCCATTAATTGAGAAATAATGCTCCGACCGCCAAGAGTAAACTTATCTTTCCGGCGTTCTCGGACACGTATAAATATCAGAACATTGTGTAATAAAGCGTTTGAACAATAAATATCAAGTATGAGAGCGCTGGAATGAGTATTTCTCGTATAAATTGAGAATAATGTCCGGGCGTGTCGATTAGTCGGCCGCTCGGTCGAATCGTTCGACGAGCCGGGGCGCGTCGGTTCGGCGCGCGGCGGAGCTCGAGCGTAATATTTCTAAGTCCGACGGCCAAGAGTGAACTCTCTTCCCAGCCGTCCCGGACGACTTTAGTCGTTATATACGCGCACAATACCGCGTTCTATCAATATTTCTCGAGTTTCAAAAATGTCGGACGCGTATTGCTCCATTAATTGAGAAATAATGCTCCGACCGCCAAGAGTAAACTTATCTTTCCGGCGTTCTCGGACACGTATAAATATCAGAACATTGTGTAATAAAGCGTTTGAACAATAAATATCAAGTATGAAAGCGCTGGAATGAGTATTTCTCGTATAAATTGAGAATAATGTCCGGGCGTGTCGATTAGTCGGCCGCTCGGTCGAATCGTTCGACGAGCCGGGGCGCGTCGGTTCGGCGCGCGGCGGAGCTCGAGCGTAATATTTCTAAGTCCGACGGCCAAGAGTGAACTCTCTTCCCAGCCGTCCCGGACGACTTTAGTCGTTATATACGCGTACAATACCGCGTTCTATCAATATTTCTCGAGTTTCAAAAATGTCGGACGCGTATTGCTCCATTAATTGAGAAATAATGCTCCGACCGCCAAGAGTAAACTTATCTTTCCGGCGTTCTCGGACACGTATAAATATCAGAACATTGTGTAATAAAGCGTTTGAACAATAAATATCAAGTATGAGAGCGCTGGAATGAGTATTTCTCGTATAAATTGAGAATAATGTCCGGGCGTGTCGATTAGTCGGCCGCTCGGTCGAATCGTTCGACGAGCCGGGGCGCGTCGGTTCGGCGCGCGGCGGAGCTCGAGCGTAATATTTCTAAGTCCGACGGCCAAGAGTGAACTCTCTTCCCAGCCGTCCCGGACGACTTTAGTCGTTATATACGCGTACAATACCGCGTTCTATCAATATTTCTCGAGTTTCAAAAATGTCGGACGCGTATTGCTCCATTAATTGAGAAATAATGCTCCGACCGCCAAGAGTAAACTTATCTTTCCGGCGTTCTCGGACACGTATAAATATCAGAACATTGTGTAATAAAGCGTTTGAACAATAAATATCAAGTATGAAAGCGCTGGAATGAGTATTTCTCGTATAAATTGAGAATAATGTCCGGGCGTGTCGATTAGTCGGCCGCTCGGTCGAATCGTTCGACGAGCCGGGGCGCGTCGGTTCGGCGCGCGGCGGAGCTCGAGCGTAATATTTCTAAGTCCGACGGCCAAGAGTGAACTCTCTTCCCAGCCGTCCCGGACGACTTTAGTCGTTATATACGCGTACAATACCGCGTTCTATCAATATTTCTCGAGTTTCAAAAATGTCGGACGCGTATTGCTCCATTAATTGAGAAATAATGCTCCGACCGCCAAGAGTAAACTTATCTTTCCGGCGTTCTCGGACACGTATAAATATCAGAACATTGTGTAATAAAGCGTTTGAACAATAAATATCAAGTATGAAAGCGCTGGAATGAGTATTTCTCGTATAAATTGAGAATAATGTCCGGGCGTGTCGATTAGTCGGACGCTCGGTCGAATCGTTCGACGAGCCGGGGCGCGTCGGTTCGGCGCGCGGCGGAGCTCGAGCGTAATATTTCTAAGTCCGACGGCCAAGAGTGAACTCTCTTCCCAGCCGTCCCGGACGACTTTAGTCGCTATATACGCGTACAATACCGCGTTCTATCAATATTTCTCGAGTTTCAAAAATGTCGGACGCGTATTGCTCCATTAATTGAGAAATAATGCTCCGACCGCCAAGAGTAAACTTATCTTTCCGGCGTTCTCGGACACGTATAAATATCAGAACATTGTGTAATAAAGCGTTTGAACAATAAATATCAAGTATGAGAGCGCTGGAATGAGTATTTCTCGTATAAATTGAGAATAATGTCCGGGCGTGTCGATTAGTCGGCCGCTCGGTCGAATCGTTCGACGAGCCGGGGCGCGTCGGTTCGGCGCGCGGCGGAGCTCGAGCGTAATATTTCTAAGTCCGACGGCCAAGAGTGAACTCTCTTCCCAGCCGTCCCGGACGACTTTAGTCGTTATATACGCGTACAATACCGCGTTCTATCAATATTTCTCGAGTTTCAAAAATGTCGGACGCGTATTGCTCCATTAATTGAGAAATAATGCTCCGACCGCCAAGAGTAAACTTATCTTTCCGGCGTTCTCGGACACGTATAAATATCAGAACATTGTGCAATAAACCTTTTGACAATAAATATCAAGTATGAAAGCGCTGAAATGAGTATTTCTCGTATAAATTGAGAATAATGTCCGGGCGTGTCGATTAGTCGGCCGCTCGGTCGAATCGTTCGACGAGCCGGGGCGCGTCGGTTCGGCGCGCGGCGGAGCTCGAGCGTAATATTTCTAAGTCCGACGGCCAAGAGTGAACTCTCTTCCCAGCCGTCCCGGACGACTTTAGTCGTTATATACGCGTACAATACCGCGTTCTATCAATATTTCTCGAGTTTCAAAAATGTCGGACGCGTATTGCTCCATTAATTGAGAAATAATGCTCCGACCGCCAAGAGTAAACTTATCTTTCCGGCGTTCTCGGACACGTATAAATATCAGAACATTGTGCAATAAAGCGTTTGAACAATAAATATCAAGTATGAAAGCGCTGAAATGAGTATTTCTCGTATAAATTGAGAATAATGTCCGGGCGTGTCGATTAGTCGGCCGCTCGGTCGAATCGTTCGACGAGCCGGGGCGCGTCGGTTCGGCGCGCGGCGGAGCTCGAGCGTAATATTTCTAAGTCCGACGGCCAAGAGTGAACTCTCTTCCCAGCCGTCCCGGACGACTTTAGTCGTTATATACGCGTACAATACCGCGTTCTATCAATATTTCTCGAGTTTCAAAAATGTCGGACGCGTATTGCTCCATTAATTGAGAAATAATGCTCCGACCGCCAAGAGTAAACTTATCTTTCCGGCGTTCTCGGACACGTATAAATATCAGAACATTGTGTAATAAAGCGTTTGAACAATAAATATCAAGTATGAAAGCGCTGGAATGAGTATTTCTCGTATAAATTGAGAATAATGTCCGGGCGTGTCGATTAGTTGGACGCTCGGTCGAATCGTTCGACGAGCCGGGGCGCGTCGGTTCGGCGCGCGGCGGAGCTCGAGCGTAATATTTCTAAGTCCGACGGCCAAGAGTGAACTCTCTTCCCAGCCGTCCCGGACGACTTTAGTCGCTATATACGCGTACAATACCGCGTTCTATCAATATTTCTCGAGTTTCAAAAATGTCGGACGCGTATTGCTCCATTAATTGAGAAATAATGCTCCGACCGCCAAGAGTAAACTTATCTTTCCGGCGTTCTCGGACACGTATAAATATCAGAACATTGTGTAATAAAGCGTTTGAACAATAAATATCAAATATGAGAGCGCTGGAATGAGTATTTCTCGTATAAATTGAGAATAATGTCCGGGCGTGTCGATTAGTCGGCCGCTCGGTCGAATCGTTCGACGAGCCGGGGCGCGTCGGTTCGGCGCGCGGCGGAGCTCGAGCGTAATATTTCTAAGTCCGACGGCCAAGAGTGAACTCTCTTCCCAGCCGTCCCGGACGACTTTAGTCGTTATATACGCGTACAATACCGCGTTCTATCAATATTTCTCGAGTTTCAAAAATGTCGGACGCGTATTGCTCCATTAATTGAGAAATAATGCTCCGACCGCCAAGAGTAAACTTATCTTTCCGGCGTTCTCGGACACGTATAAATATCAGAACATTGTGTAATAAAGCGTTTGAACAATAAATATCAAGTATGAGAGCGCTGAAATGAGTATTTCTCGTATAAATTGAGAATAATGTCCGGGCGTGTCGATTAGTCGGCCGCTCGGTCGAATCGTTCGACGAGCCGGGGCGCGTCGGTTCGGCGCGCGGCGGAGCTCGAGCGTAATATTTCTAAGTCCGACGGCCAAGAGTGAACTCTCTTCCCAGCCGTCCCGGACGACTTTAGTCGTTATATACGCGTACAATACCGCGTTCTATCAATATTTCTCGAGTTTCAAAAATGTCGGACGCGTATTGCTCCATTAATTGAGAAATAATGCTCCGACCGCCAAGAGTAAACTTATCTTTCCGGCGTTCTCGGACACGTATAAATATCAGAACATTGTGTAATAAAGCGTTTGAACAATAAATATCAAGTATGAAAGCGCTGGAATGAGTATTTCTCGTATAAATTGAGAATAATGTCCGGGCGTGTCGATTAGTCGGCCGCTCGGTCGAATCGTTCGACGAGCCGGGGCGCGTCGGTTCGGCGCGCGGCGGAGCTCGAGCGTAATATTTCTAAGTCCGACGGCCAAGAGTGAACTCTCTTCCCAGCCGTCCCGGACGACTTTAGTCGCTATATACGCGTACAATACCGCGTTCTATCAATATTTCTCGAGTTTCAAAAATGTCGGACGCGTATTGCTCCATTAATTGAGAAATAATGCTCCGACCGCCAAGAGTAAACTTATCTTTCCGGCGTTCTCGGACACGTATAAATATCAGAACATTGTGTAATAAAGCGTTTGAACAATAAATATCAAGTATGAGAGCGCTGGAATGAGTATTTCTCGTATAAATTGAGAATAATGTCCGGGCGTGTCGATTAGTCGGCCGCTCGGTCGAATCGTTCGACGAGCCGGGGCGCGTCGGTTCGGCGCGCGGCGGAGCTCGAGCGTAATATTTCTAAGTCCGACGGCCAAGAGTGAACTCTCTTCCCAGCCGTCCCGGACGACTTTAGTCGTTATATACGCGTACAATACCGCGTTCTATCAATATTTCTCGAGTTTCAAAAATGTCGGACGCGTATTGCTCCATTAATTGAGAAATAATGCTCCGACCGCCAAGAGTAAACTTATCTTTCCGGCGTTCTCGGACACGTATAAATATCAGAACATTGTGTAATAAAGCATTTGAACAATAAATATCAAGTATGAAAGCGCTGGAATGAGTATTTCTCGTATAAATTGAGAATAATGTCCGGGCGTGTCGATTAGTCGGACGCTCGGTCGAATCGTTCGACGAGCCGGGGCGCGTCGGTTCGGCGCGCGGCGGAGCTCGAGCGTAATATTTCTAAGTCCGACGGCCAAGAGTGAACTCTCTTCCCAGCCGTCCCGGACGACTTTAGTCGCTATATACGCGTACAATACCGCGTTCTATCAATATTTCTCGAGTTTCAAAAATGTCGGACGCGTATTGCTCCATTAATTGAGAAATAATGCTCCGAAAGCCAAGAGTAAACTTATCTTTCCGGCGTTCTCGGACACGTATAAATATCAGAACATTGTGTAATAAAGCGTTTGAACAATAAATATCAAGTATGAGAGCGCTGGAATGAGTATTTCTCGTATAAATTGAGAATAATGTCCGGGCGTGTCGATTAGTCGGCCGCTCGGTCGAATCGTTCGACGAGCCGGGGCGCGTCGGTTCGGCGCGCGGCGGAGCTCGAGCGTAATATTTCTAAGTCCGACGGCCAAGAGTGAACTCTCTTCCCAGCCGTCCCGGACGACTTTAGTCGTTATATACGCGTACAATACCGCGTTCTATCAATATTTCTCGAGTTTCAAAAAATGTCGGACGCGTATTGCTCCATTAATTGAGAAATAATGCTCCGACCGCCAAGAGTAAACTTATCTTTCCGGCGTTCTCGGACACGTATAAATATCAGAACATTGTGTAATAAAGCGTTTGAACAATAAATATCAAGTATGAAAGCGCTGGAATGAGTATTTCTCGTATAAATTGAGAATAATGTCCGGGCGTGTCGATTAGTCGGCCGCTCGGTCGAATCGTTCGACGAGCCGGGGCGCGTCGGTTCGGCGCGCGGCGGAGCTCGAGCGTAATATTTCTAAGTCCGACGGCCAAGAGTGAACTCTCTTCCCAGCCGTCCCGGACGACTTTAGTCGTTATATACGCGTACAATACCGCGTTCTATCAATATTTCTCGAGTTTCAAAAATGTCGGACGCGTATTGCTCCATTAATTGAGAAATAATGCTCCGACCGCCAAGAGTAAACTTATCTTTCCGGCGTTCTCGGACACGTATAAATATCAGAACATTGTGTAATAAAGCGTTTGAACAATAAATATCAAGTATGAGAGCCCTGGAATGAGTATTTCTCGTATAAATTGAGAATAATGTCCGGGCGTGTCGATTAGTCGGCCGCTCGGTCGAATCGTTCGACGAGCCGGGGCGCGTCGGTTCGGCGCGCGGCGGAGCTGGAGCGTAATATTTCTAAGTCCGACGGCCAAGAGTGAACTCTCTTCCCAGCCGTCCCGGACGACTTTAGTCGTTATATACGCGTACAATACCGCGTTCTATCAATATTTCTCGAGTTTCAAAAATGTCGGACGCGTATTGCTCCATTAATTGAGAAATAATGCTCCGACCGCCAAGAGTAAACTTATCTTTCCGGCGTTCTCGGACACGTATAAATATCAGAACATTGTGTAATAAAGCGTTTGAACAATAAATATCAAGTATGAAAGCGCTGGAATGAGTATTTCTCGTATAAATTGAGAATAATGTCCGGGCGTGTCGATTAGTCGGCCGCTCGGTCGAATCGTTCGACGAGCCGGGGCGCGTCGGTTCGGCGCGCGGCGGAGCTCGAGCGTAATATTTCTAAGTCCGACGGCCAAGAGTGAACTCTCTTCCCAGCCGTCCCGGACGACTTTAGTCGTTATATACGCGTACAATACCGCGTTCTATCAATATTTCTCGAGTTTCAAAAATGTCGGACGCGTATTGCTCCATTAATTGAGAAATAATGCTCCGACCGCCAAGAGTAAACTTATCTTTCCGGCGTTCTCGGACACGTATAAATATCAGAACATTGTGTAATAAAGCGTTTGAACAATAAATATCAAGTATGAAAGCGCTGGAATGAGTATTTCTCGTATAAATTGAGAATAATGTCAGGGCGTGTCGATTAGTCGGACGCTCGGTCGAATCGTTCGACGAGCCGGGGCGCGTCGGTTCGGCGCGCGGCGGAGCTCGAGCGTAATATTTCTAAGTCCGACGGCCAAGAGTGAACTCTCTTCCCAGCCGTCCCGGACGACTTTAGTCGCTATATACGCGTACAATACCGCGTTCTATCAATATTTCTCGAGTTTCAAAAATGTCGGACGCGTATTGCTCCATTAATTGAGAAATAATGCTCCGACCGCCAAGAGTAAACTTATCTTTCCGGCGTTCTCGGACACGTATAAATATCAGAACATTGTGTAATAAAGCGTTTGAACAATAAATATCAAGTATGAAAGCGCTGGAATGAGTATTTCTCGTATAAATTGAGAATAATGTCCGGGCGTGTCGATTAGTCGGACGCTCGGTCGAATCGTTCGACGAGCCGGGGCGCGTCGGTTCGGCGCGCGGCGGAGCTCGAGCGTAATATTTCTAAGTCCGACGGCCAAGAGTGAACTCTCTTCCCAGCCGTCCCGGACGACTTTAGTCGCTATATACGCGTACAATACCGCGTTCTATCAATATTTCTCGAGTTTCAAAAATGTCGGACGCGTATTGCTCCATTAATTGAGAAATAATGCTCCGACCGCCAAGAGTAAACTTATCTTTCCGGCGTTCTCGGACACGTATAAATATCAGAACATTGTGTAATAAAGCGTTTGAACAATAAATATCAAGTATGAGAGCGCTGGAATGAGTATTTCTCGTATAAATTGAGAATAATGTCCGGGCGTGTCGATTAGTCGGCCGCTCGGTCGAATCGTTCGACGAGCCGGGGCGCGTCGGTTCGGCGCGCGGCGGAGCTCGAGCGTAATATTTCTAAGTCCGACGGCCAAGAGTGAACTCTCTTCCCAGCCGTCCCGGACGACTTTAGTCGCTATATACGCGTACAATACCGCGTTCTATCAATATTTCTCGAGTTTCAAAAATGTCGGACGCGTATTGCTCCATTAATTGAGAAATAATGCTCCGACCGCCAAGAGTAAACTTATCTTTCCGGCGTTCTCGGACACGTATAAATATCAGAACATTGTGTAATAAAGCGTTTGAACAATAAATATCAAGTATGAGAGCGCTGGAATGAGTATTTCTCGTATAAATTGAGAATAATGTCCGGGCGTGTCGATTAGTCGGCCGCTCGGTCGAATCGTTCGACGAGCCGGGGCGCGTCGGTTCGGCGCGCGGCGGAGCTCGAGCGTAATATTTCTAAGTCCGACGGCCAAGAGTGAACTCTCTTCCCAGCCGTCCCGGACGACTTTAGTCGTTATATACGCGTACAATACCGCGTTCTATCAATATTTCTCGAGTTTCAAAAATGTCGGACGCGTATTGCTCCATTAATTGAGAAATAATGCTCCGACCGCCAAGAGTAAACTTATCTTTCCGGCGTTCTCGGACACGTATAAATATCAGAACATTGTGCAATAAAGCGTTTGAACAATAAATATCAAGTATGAAAGCGCTGAAATGAGTATTTCTCGTATAAATTGAGAATAATGTCCGGGCGTGTCGATTAGTCGGCCGCTCGGTCGAATCGTTCGACGAGCCGGGGCGCGTCGGTTCGGCGCGCGGCGGAGCTCGAGCGTAATATTTCTAAGTCCGACGGCCAGGAGTGAACTCTCTTCCCAGCCGTCCCGGACGACTTTAGTCGTTATATACGCGTACAATACCGCGTTCTATCAATATTTCTCGAGTTTCAAAAATGTCGGACGCGTATTGCTCCATTAATTGAGAAATAATGCTCCGACCGCCAAGAGTAAACTTATCTTTCCGGCGTTCTCGGACACGTATAAATATCAGAACATTGTGTAATAAAGCGTTTGAACAATAAATATCAAGTATGAAAGCGCTGGAATGAGTATTTCTCGTATAAATTGAGAATAATGTCCGGGCGTGTCGATTAGTCGGACGCTCGGTCGAATCGTTCGACGAGCCGGGGCGCGTCGGTTCGGCGCGCGGCGGAGCTCGAGCGTAATATTTCTAAGTCCGACGGCCAAGAGTGAACTCTCTTCCCAGCCGTCCCGGACGACTTTAGTCGCTATATACGCGTACAATACCGCGTTCTATCAATATTTCTCGAGTTTCAAAAATGTCGGACGCGTATTGCTCCATTAATTGAGAAATAATGCTCCGACCGCCAAGAGTAAACTTATCTTTCCGGCGTTCTCGGACACGTATAAATATCAGAACATTGTGTAATAAAGCGTTTGAACAATAAATATCAAGTATGAGAGCGCTGGAATGAGTATTTCTCGTATAAATTGAGAATAATGTCCGGGCGTGTCGATTAGTCGGCCGCTCGGTCGAATCGTTCGACGAGCCGGGGCGCGTCGGTTCGGCGCGCGGCGGAGCTCGAGCGTAATATTTCTAAGTCCGACGGCCAAGAGTGAACTCTCTTCCCAGCCGTCCCGGACGACTTTAGTCGTTATATACGCGCACAATACCGCGTTCTATCAATATTTCTCGAGTTTCAAAAATGTCGGACGCGTATTGCTCCATTAATTGAGAAATAATGCTCCGACCGCCAAGAGTAAACTTATCTTTCCGGCGTTCTCGGACACGTATAAATATCAGAACATTGTGTAATAAAGCGTTTGAACAATAAATATCAAGTATGAAAGCGCTGGAATGAGTATTTCTCGTATAAATTGAGAATAATGTCCGGGCGTGTCGATTAGTCGGCCGCTCGGTCGAATCGTTCGACGAGCCGGGGCGCGTCGGTTCGGCGCGCGGCGGAGCTCGAGCGTAATATTTCTAAGTCCGACGGCCAAGAGTGAACTCTCTTCCCAGCCGTCCCGGACGACTTTAGTCGTTATATACGCGTACAATACCGCGTTCTATCAATATTTCTCGAGTTTCAAAAATGTCGGACGCGTATTGCTCCATTAATTGAGAAATAATGCTCCGACCGCCAAGAGTAAACTTATCTTTCCGGCGTTCTCGGACACGTATAAATATCAGAACATTGTGTAATAAAGCGTTTGAACAATAAATATCAAGTATGAGAGCGCTGGAATGAGTATTTCTCGTATAAATTGAGAATAATGTCCGGGCGTGTCGATTAGTCGGCCGCTCGGTCGAATCGTTCGACGAGCCGGGGCGCGTCGGTTCGGCGCGCGGCGGAGCTCGAGCGTAATATTTCTAAGTCCGACGGCCAAGAGTGAACTCTCTTCCCAGCCGTCCCGGACGACTTTAGTCGTTATATACGCGTACAATACCGCGTTCTATCAATATTTCTCGAGTTTCAAAAATGTCGGACGCGTATTGCTCCATTAATTGAGAAATAATGCTCCGACCGCCAAGAGTAAACTTATCTTTCCGGCGTTCTCGGACACGTATAAATATCAGAACATTGTGTAATAAAGCGTTTGAACAATAAATATCAAGTATGAAAGCGCTGGAATGAGTATTTCTCGTATAAATTGAGAATAATGTCCGGGCGTGTCGATTAGTCGGCCGCTCGGTCGAATCGTTCGACGAGCCGGGGCGCGTCGGTTCGGCGCGCGGCGGAGCTCGAGCGTAATATTTCTAAGTCCGACGGCCAAGAGTGAACTCTCTTCCCAGCCGTCCCGGACGACTTTAGTCGTTATATACGCGTACAATACCGCGTTCTATCAATATTTCTCGAGTTTCAAAAATGTCGGACGCGTATTGCTCCATTAATTGAGAAATAATGCTCCGACCGCCAAGAGTAAACTTATCTTTCCGGCGTTCTCGGACACGTATAAATATCAGAACATTGTGTAATAAAGCGTTTGAACAATAAATATCAAGTATGAAAGCGCTGGAATGAGTATTTCTCGTATAAATTGAGAATAATGTCCGGGCGTGTCGATTAGTCGGACGCTCGGTCGAATCGTTCGACGAGCCGGGGCGCGTCGGTTCGGCGCGCGGCGGAGCTCGAGCGTAATATTTCTAAGTCCGACGGCCAAGAGTGAACTCTCTTCCCAGCCGTCCCGGACGACTTTAGTCGCTATATACGCGTACAATACCGCGTTCTATCAATATTTCTCGAGTTTCAAAAATGTCGGACGCGTATTGCTCCATTAATTGAGAAATAATGCTCCGACCGCCAAGAGTAAACTTATCTTTCCGGCGTTCTCGGACACGTATAAATATCAGAACATTGTGTAATAAAGCGTTTGAACAATAAATATCAAGTATGAGAGCGCTGGAATGAGTATTTCTCGTATAAATTGAGAATAATGTCCGGGCGTGTCGATTAGTCGGCCGCTCGGTCGAATCGTTCGACGAGCCGGGGCGCGTCGGTTCGGCGCGCGGCGGAGCTCGAGCGTAATATTTCTAAGTCCGACGGCCAAGAGTGAACTCTCTTCCCAGCCGTCCCGGACGACTTTAGTCGTTATATACGCGTACAATACCGCGTTCTATCAATATTTCTCGAGTTTCAAAAATGTCGGACGCGTATTGCTCCATTAATTGAGAAATAATGCTCCGACCGCCAAGAGTAAACTTATCTTTCCGGCGTTCTCGGACACGTATAAATATCAGAACATTGTGCAATAAACCTTTTGACAATAAATATCAAGTATGAAAGCGCTGAAATGAGTATTTCTCGTATAAATTGAGAATAATGTCCGGGCGTGTCGATTAGTCGGCCGCTCGGTCGAATCGTTCGACGAGCCGGGGCGCGTCGGTTCGGCGCGCGGCGGAGCTCGAGCGTAATATTTCTAAGTCCGACGGCCAAGAGTGAACTCTCTTCCCAGCCGTCCCGGACGACTTTAGTCGTTATATACGCGTACAATACCGCGTTCTATCAATATTTCTCGAGTTTCAAAAATGTCGGACGCGTATTGCTCCATTAATTGAGAAATAATGCTCCGACCGCCAAGAGTAAACTTATCTTTCCGGCGTTCTCGGACACGTATAAATATCAGAACATTGTGCAATAAAGCGTTTGAACAATAAATATCAAGTATGAAAGCGCTGAAATGAGTATTTCTCGTATAAATTGAGAATAATGTCCGGGCGTGTCGATTAGTCGGCCGCTCGGTCGAATCGTTCGACGAGCCGGGGCGCGTCGGTTCGGCGCGCGGCGGAGCTCGAGCGTAATATTTCTAAGTCCGACGGCCAAGAGTGAACTCTCTTCCCAGCCGTCCCGGACGACTTTAGTCGTTATATACGCGTACAATACCGCGTTCTATCAATATTTCTCGAGTTTCAAAAATGTCGGACGCGTATTGCTCCATTAATTGAGAAATAATGCTCCGACCGCCAAGAGTAAACTTATCTTTCCGGCGTTCTCGGACACGTATAAATATCAGAACATTGTGTAATAAAGCGTTTGAACAATAAATATCAAGTATGAAAGCGCTGGAATGAGTATTTCTCGTATAAATTGAGAATAATGTCCGGGCGTGTCGATTAGTTGGACGCTCGGTCGAATCGTTCGACGAGCCGGGGCGCGTCGGTTCGGCGCGCGGCGGAGCTCGAGCGTAATATTTCTAAGTCCGACGGCCAAGAGTGAACTCTCTTCCCAGCCGTCCCGGACGACTTTAGTCGCTATATACGCGTACAATACCGCGTTCTATCAATATTTCTCGAGTTTCAAAAATGTCGGACGCGTATTGCTCCATTAATTGAGAAATAATGCTCCGACCGCCAAGAGTAAACTTATCTTTCCGGCGTTCTCGGACACGTATAAATATCAGAACATTGTGTAATAAAGCGTTTGAACAATAAATATCAAATATGAGAGCGCTGGAATGAGTATTTCTCGTATAAATTGAGAATAATGTCCGGGCGTGTCGATTAGTCGGCCGCTCGGTCGAATCGTTCGACGAGCCGGGGCGCGTCGGTTCGGCGCGCGGCGGAGCTCGAGCGTAATATTTCTAAGTCCGACGGCCAAGAGTGAACTCTCTTCCCAGCCGTCCCGGACGACTTTAGTCGTTATATACGCGTACAATACCGCGTTCTATCAATATTTCTCGAGTTTCAAAAATGTCGGACGCGTATTGCTCCATTAATTGAGAAATAATGCTCCGACCGCCAAGAGTAAACTTATCTTTCCGGCGTTCTCGGACACGTATAAATATCAGAACATTGTGTAATAAAGCGTTTGAACAATAAATATCAAGTATGAGAGCGCTGAAATGAGTATTTCTCGTATAAATTGAGAATAATGTCCGGGCGTGTCGATTAGTCGGCCGCTCGGTCGAATCGTTCGACGAGCCGGGGCGCGTCGGTTCGGCGCGCGGCGGAGCTCGAGCGTAATATTTCTAAGTCCGACGGCCAAGAGTGAACTCTCTTCCCAGCCGTCCCGGACGACTTTAGTCGTTATATACGCGTACAATACCGCGTTCTATCAATATTTCTCGAGTTTCAAAAATGTCGGACGCGTATTGCTCCATTAATTGAGAAATAATGCTCCGACCGCCAAGAGTAAACTTATCTTTCCGGCGTTCTCGGACACGTATAAATATCAGAACATTGTGTAATAAAGCGTTTGAACAATAAATATCAAGTATGAAAGCGCTGGAATGAGTATTTCTCGTATAAATTGAGAATAATGTCCGGGCGTGTCGATTAGTCGGCCGCTCGGTCGAATCGTTCGACGAGCCGGGGCGCGTCGGTTCGGCGCGCGGCGGAGCTCGAGCGTAATATTTCTAAGTCCGACGGCCAAGAGTGAACTCTCTTCCCAGCCGTCCCGGACGACTTTAGTCGCTATATACGCGTACAATACCGCGTTCTATCAATATTTCTCGAGTTTCAAAAATGTCGGACGCGTATTGCTCCATTAATTGAGAAATAATGCTCCGACCGCCAAGAGTAAACTTATCTTTCCGGCGTTCTCGGACACGTATAAATATCAGAACATTGTGTAATAAAGCGTTTGAACAATAAATATCAAGTATGAGAGCGCTGGAATGAGTATTTCTCGTATAAATTGAGAATAATGTCCGGGCGTGTCGATTAGTCGGCCGCTCGGTCGAATCGTTCGACGAGCCGGGGCGCGTCGGTTCGGCGCGCGGCGGAGCTCGAGCGTAATATTTCTAAGTCCGACGGCCAAGAGTGAACTCTCTTCCCAGCCGTCCCGGACGACTTTAGTCGTTATATACGCGTACAATACCGCGTTCTATCAATATTTCTCGAGTTTCGAAAATGTCGGACGCGTATTGCTCCATTAATTGAGAAATAATGCTCCGACCGCCAAGAGTAAACTTATCTTTCCGGCGTTCTCGGACACGTATAAATATCAGAACATTGTGTAATAAAGCGTTTGAACAATAAATATCAAGTATGAAAGCGCTGGAATGAGTATTTCTCGTATAAATTGAGAATAATGTCCGGGCGTGTCGATTAGTCGGCCGCTCGGTCGAATCGTTCGACGAGCCGGGGCGCGTCGGTTCGGCGCGCGGCGGAGCTCGAGCGTAATATTTCTAAGTCCGACGGCCAAGAGTGAACTCTCTTCCCAGCCGTCCCGGACGACTTTAGTCGTTATATACGCGTACAATACCGCGTTCTATCAATATTTCTCGAGTTTCAAAAATGTCGGACGCGTATTGCTCCATTAATTGAGAAATAATGCTCCGACCGCCAAGAGTAAACTTATCTTTCCGGCGTTCTCGGACACGTATAAATATCAGAACATTGTGTAATAAAGCGTTTGAACAATAAATATCAAGTATGAGAGCGCTGGAATGAGTATTTCTCGTATAAATTGAGAATAATGTCCGGGCGTGTCGATTAGTCGGCCGCTCGGTCGAATCGTTCGACGAGCCGGGGCGCGTCGGTTCGGCGCGCGGCGGAGCTGGAGCGTAATATTTCTAAGTCCGACGGCCAAGAGTGAACTCTCTTCCCAGCCGTCCCGGACGACTTTAGTCGTTATATACGCGTACAATACCGCGTTCTATCAATATTTCTCGAGTTTCAAAAATGTCGGACGCGTATTGCTCCATTAATTGAGAAATAATGCTCCGACCGCCAAGAGTAAACTTATCTTTCCGGCGTTCTCGGACACGTATAAATATCAGAACATTGTGTAATAAAGCGTTTGAACAATAAATATCAAGTATGAAAGCGCTGGAATGAGTATTTCTCGTATAAATTGAGAATAATGTCCGGGCGTGTCGATTAGTCGGCCGCTCGGTCGAATCGTTCGACGAGCCGGGGCGCGTCGGTTCGGCGCGCGGCGGAGCTCGAGCGTAATATTTCTAAGTCCGACGGCCAAGAGTGAACTCTCTTCCCAGCCGTCCCGGACGACTTTAGTCGTTATATACGCGTACAATACCGCGTTCTATCAATATTTCTCGAGTTTCAAAAATGTCGGACGCGTATTGCTCCATTAATTGAGAAATAATGCTCCGACCGCCAAGAGTAAACTTATCTTTCCGGCGTTCTCGGACACGTATAAATATCAGAACATTGTGTAATAAAGCGTTTGAACAATAAATATCAAGTATGAGAGCGCTGGAATGAGTATTTCTCGTATAAATTGAGAATAATGTCCGGGCGTGTCGATTAGTCGGCCGCTCGGTCGAATCGTTCGACGAGCCGGGGCGCGTCGGTTCGGCGCGCGGCGTAGCTCGAGCGTAATATTTCTAAGTCCGACGGCCAAGAGTGAACTCTCTTCCCAGCCGTCCCGGACGACTTTAGTCGTTATATACGCGTACAATACCGCGTTCTATCAATATTTCTCGAGTTTCAAAAATGTCGGACACGTATTGCTCCATTAATTGAGAAATAATGCTCCGACCGCCAAGAGTAAACTTATCTTTCCGGCGTTCTCGGACACGTATAAATATCAGAACATTGTGCAATAAAGCGTTTGAACAATAAATATCAAGTATGAAAGCGCTGGAATGAGTATTTCTCGTATAAATTGAGAATAATGTCCGGGCGTGTCGATTAGTCGGCCGCTCGGTCGAATCGTTCGACGAGCCGGGGCGCGTCGGTTCGGCGCGCGGCGGAGCTCGAGCGTAATATTTCTAAGTCCGACGGCCAAGAGTGAACTCTCTTCCCAGCCGTCCCGGACGACTTTAGTCGTTATATACGCGTACAATACCGCGTTCTATCAATATTTCTCGAGTTTCAAAAATGTCGGACGCGTATTGCTCCATTAATTGAGAAATAATGCTCCGACCGCCAAGAGTAAACTTATCTTTCCGGCGTTCTCGGACACGTATAAATATCAGAACATTGTGTAATAAAGCGTTTGAACAATAAATATCAAGTATGAGAGCGCTGGAATGAGTATTTCTCGTATAAATTGAGAATAATGTCCGGGCGTGTCGATTAGTCGGCCGCTCGGTCGAATCGTTCGACGAGCCGGGGCGCGTCGGTTCGGCGCGCGGCGGAGCTCGAGCGTAATATTTCTAAGTCCGACGGCCAAGAGTGAACTCTCTTCCCAGCCGTCCCGGACGACTTTAGTCGTTATATACGCGTACAATACCGCGTTCTATCAATATTTCTCGAGTTTCAAAAATGTCGGACGCGTATTGCTCCATTAATTGAGAAATAATGCTCCGACCGCCAAGAGTAAACTTATCTTTCCGGCGTTCTCGGACACGTATAAATATCAGAACATTGTGTAATAAAGCGTTTGAACAATAAATATCAAGTATGAAAGCGCTGGAATGAGTATTTCTCGTATAAATTGAGAATAATGTCCGGGCGTGTCGATTAGTCGGCCGCTCGGTCGAATCGTTCGACGAGCCGGGGCGCGTCGGTTCGGCGCGCGGCGGAGCTCGAGCGTAATATTTCTAAGTCCGACGGCCAAGAGTGAACTCTCTTCCCAGCCGTCCCGGACGACTTTAGTCGTTATATACGCGTACAATACCGCGTTCTATCAATATTTCTCGAGTTTCAAAAATGTCGGACGCGTATTGCTCCATTAATTGAGAAATAATGCTCCGACCGCCAAGAGTAAACTTATCTTTCCGGCGTTCTCGGACACGTATAAATATCAGAACATTGTGTAATAAAGCGTTTGAACAATAAATATCAAGTATGAAAGCGCTGGAATGAGTATTTCTCGTATAAATTGAGAATAATGTCCGGGCGTGTCGATTAGTCGGCCGCTCGGTCGAATCGTTCGACGAGCCGGGGCGCGTCGGTTCGGCGCGCGGCGGAGCTCGAGCGTAATATTTCTAAGTCCGACGGCCAAGAGTGAACTCTCTTCCCAGCCGTCCCGGACGACTTTAGTCGTTATATACGCGTACAATACCGCGTTCTATCAATATTTCTCGAGTTTCAAAAATGTCGGACGCGTATTGCTCCATTAATTGAGAAATAATGCTCCGACCGCCAAGAGTAAACTTATCTTTCCGGCGTTCTCGGACACGTATAAATATCAGAACATTGTGTAATAAAGCGTTTGAACAATAAATATCAAGTATGAGAGCGCTGGAATGAGTATTTCTCGTATAAATTGAGAATAATGTCCGGGCGTGTCGATTAGTCGGCCGCTCGGTCGAATCGTTCGACGAGCCGGGGCGCGTCGGTTCGGCGCGCGGCGGAGCTGGAGCGTAATATTTCTAAGTCCGACGGCCAAGAGTGAACTCTCTTCCCAGCCGTCCCGGACGACTTTAGTCGTTATATACGCGTACAATACCGCGTTCTATCAATATTTCTCGAGTTTCAAAAATGTCGGACGCGTATTGCTCCATTAATTGAGAAATAATGCTCCGACCGCCAAGAGTAAACTTATCTTTCCGGCGTTCTCGGACACGTATAAATATCAGAACATTGTGTAATAAAGCGTTTGAACAATAAATATCAAGTATGAGAGCGCTGGAATGAGTATTTCTCGTATAAATTGAGAATAATGTCCGGGCGTGTCGATTAGTCGGCCGCTCGGTCGAATCGTTCGACGAGCCGGGGCGCGTCGGTTCGGCGCGCGGCGGAGCTGGAGCGTAATATTTCTAAGTCCGACGGCCAAGAGTGAACTCTCTTCCCAGCCGTCCCGGACGACTTTAGTCGTTATATACGCGTACAATACCGCGTTCTATCAATATTTCTCGAGTTTCAAAAATGTCGGACGCGTATTGCTCCATTAATTGAGAAATAATGCTCCGACCGCCAAGAGTAAACTTATCTTTCCGGCGTTCTCGGACACGTATAAATATCAGAACATTGTGTAATAAAGCGTTTGAACAATAAATATCAAGTATGAAAGCGCTGGAATGAGTATTTCTCGTATAAATTGAGAATAATGTCCGGGCGTGTCGATTAGTCGGCCGCTCGGTCGAATCGTTCGACGAGCCGGGGCGCGTCGGTTCGGCGCGCGGCGGAGCTCGAGCGTAATATTTCTAAGTCCGACGGCCAAGAGTGAACTCTCTTCCCAGCCGTCCCGGACGACTTTAGTCGTTATATACGCGTACAATACCGCGTTCTATCAATATTTCTCGAGTTTCAAAAATGTCGGACGCGTATTGCTCCATTAATTGAGAAATAATGCTCCGACCGCCAAGAGTAAACTTATCTTTCCGGCGTTCTCGGACACGTATAAATATCAGAACATTGTGTAATAAAGCGTTTGAACAATAAATATCAAGTATGAGAGCGCTGGAATGAGTATTTCTCGTATAAATTGAGAATAATGTCCGGGCGTGTCGATTAGTCGGCCGCTCGGTCGAATCGTTCGACGAGCCGGGGCGCGTCGGTTCGGCGCGCGGCGGAGCTCGAGCGTAATATTTCTAAGTCCGACGGCCAAGAGTGAACTCTCTTCCCAGCCGTCCCGGACGACTTTAGTCGTTATATACGCGTACAATACCGCGTTCTATCAATATTTCTCGAGTTTCAAAAATGTCGGACACGTATTGCTCCATTAATTGAGAAATAATGCTCCGACCGCCAAGAGTAAACTTATCTTTCCGGCGTTCTCGGACACGTATAAATATCAGAACATTGTGCAATAAAGCGTTTGAACAATAAATATCAAGTATGAAAGCGCTGGAATGAGTATTTCTCGTATAAATTGAGAATAATGTCCGGGCGTGTCGATTAGTCGGCCGCTCGGTCGAATCGTTCGACGAGCCGGGGCGCGTCGGTTCGGCGCGCGGCGGAGCTCGAGCGTAATATTTCTAAGTCCGACGGCCAAGAGTGAACTCTCTTCCCAGCCGTCCCGGACGACTTTAGTCGTTATATACGCGTACAATACCGCGTTCTATCAATATTTCTCGAGTTTCAAAAATGTCGGACGCGTATTGCTCCATTAATTGAGAAATAATGCTCCGACCGCCAAGAGTAAACTTATCTTTCCGGCGTTCTCGGACACGTATAAATATCAGAACATTGTGTAATAAAGCGTTTGAACAATAAATATCAAGTATGAGAGCGCTGGAATGAGTATTTCTCGTATAAATTGAGAATAATGTCCGGGCGTGTCGATTAGTCGGCCGCTCGGTCGAATCGTTCGACGAGCCGGGGCGCGTCGGTTCGGCGCGCGGCGGAGCTCGAGCGTAATATTTCTAAGTCCGACGGCCAAGAGTGAACTCTCTTCCCAGCCGTCCCGGACGACTTTAGTCGTTATATACGCGTACAATACCGCGTTCTATCAATATTTCTCGAGTTTCAAAAATGTCGGACGCGTATTGCTCCATTAATTGAGAAATAATGCTCCGACCGCCAAGAGTAAACTTATCTTTCCGGCGTTCTCGGACACGTATAAATATCAGAACATTGTGTAATAAAGCGTTTGAACAATAAATATCAAGTATGAAAGCGCTGGAATGAGTATTTCTCGTATAAATTGAGAATAATGTCCGGGCGTGTCGATTAGTCGGCCGCTCGGTCGAATCGTTCGACGAGCCGGGGCGCGTCGGTTCGGCGCGCGGCGGAGCTCGAGCGTAATATTTCTAAGTCCGACGGCCAAGAGTGAACTCTCTTCCCAGCCGTCCCGGACGACTTTAGTCGTTATATACGCGTACAATACCGCGTTCTATCAATATTTCTCGAGTTTCAAAAATGTCGGACGCGTATTGCTCCATTAATTGAGAAATAATGCTCCGACCGCCAAGAGTAAACTTATCTTTCCGGCGTTCTCGGACACGTATAAATATCAGAACATTGTGTAATAAAGCGTTTGAACAATAAATATCAAGTATGAGAGCGCTGGAATGAGTATTTCTCGTATAAATTGAGAATAATGTCCGGGCGTGTCGATTAGTCGGCCGCTCGGTCGAATCGTTCGACGAGCCGGGGCGCGTCGGTTCGGCGCGCGGCGGAGCTCGAGCGTAATATTTCTAAGTCCGACGGCCAAGAGTGAACTCTCTTCCCAGCCGTCCCGGACGACTTTAGTCGTTATATACGCGTACAATACCGCGTTCTATCAATATTTCTCGAGTTTCAAAAATGTCGGACGCGTATTGCTCCATTAATTGAGAAATAATGCTCCGACCGCCAAGAGTAAACTTATCTTTCCGGCGTTCTCGGACACGTATAAATATCAGAACATTGTGCAATAAAGCGTTTGAACAATAAATATCAAGTATGAAAGCGCTGAAATGAGTATTTCTCGTATAAATTGAGAATAATGTCCGGGCGTGTCGATTAGTCGGCCGCTCGGTCGAATCGTTCGACGAGCCGGGGCGCGTCGGTTCGGCGCGCGGCGGAGCTCGAGCGTAATATTTCTAAGTCCGACGGCCAAGAGTGAACTCTCTTCCCAGCCGTCCCGGACGACTTTAGTCGTTATATACGCGTACAATACCGCGTTCTATCAATATTTCTCGAGTTTCAAAAATGTCGGACGCGTATTGCTCCATTAATTGAGAAATAATGCTCCGACCGCCAAGAGTAAACTTATCTTTCCGGCGTTCTCGGACACGTATAAATATCAGAACATTGTGCAATAAAGCGTTTGAACAATAAATATCAAGTATGAAAGCGCTGAAATGAGTATTTCTCGTATAAATTGAGAATAATGTCCGGGCGTGTCGATTAGTCGGCCGCTCGGTCGAATCGTTCGACGAGCCGGGGCGCGTCGGTTCGGCGCGCGGCGGAGCTCGAGCGTAATATTTCTAAGTCCGACGGCCAAGAGTGAACTCTCTTCCCAGCCGTCCCGGACGACTTTAGTCGTTATATACGCGTACAATACCGCGTTCTATCAATATTTCTCGAGTTTCAAAAATGTCGGACGCGTATTGCTCCATTAATTGAGAAATAATGCTCCGACCGCCAAGAGTAAACTTATCTTTCCGGCGTTCTCGGACACGTATAAATATCAGAACATTGTGTAATAAAGCGTTTGAACAATAAATATCAAGTATGAAAGCGCTGGAATGAGTATTTCTCGTATAAATTGAGAATAATGTCCGGGCGTGTCGATTAGTCGGACGCTCGGTCGAATCGTTCGACGAGCCGGGGCGCGTCGGTTCGGCGCGCGGCGGAGCTCGAGCGTAATATTTCTAAGTCCGACGGCCAAGAGTGAACTCTCTTCCCAGCCGTCCCGGACGACTTTAGTCGCTATATACGCGTACAATACCGCGTTCTATCAATATTTCTCGAGTTTCAAAAATGTCGGACGCGTATTGCTCCATTAATTGAGAAATAATGCTCCGACCGCCAAGAGTAAACTTATCTTTCCGGCGTTCTCGGACACGTATAAATATCAGAACATTGTGTAATAAAGCGTTTGAACAATAAATATCAAGTATGAGAGCGCTGGAATGAGTATTTCTCGTATAAATTGAGAATAATGTCCGGGCGTGTCGATTAGTCGGCCGCTCGGTCGAATCGTTCGACGAGCCGGGGCGCGTCGGTTCGGCGCGCGGCGGAGCTCGAGCGTAATATTTCTAAGTCCGACGGCCAAGAGTGAACTCTCTTCCCAGCCGTCCCGGACGACTTTAGTCGTTATATACGCGTACAATACCGCGTTCTATCAATATTTCTCGAGTTTCAAAAATGTCGGACGCGTATTGCTCCATTAATTGAGAAATAATGCTCCGACCGCCAAGAGTAAACTTATCTTTCCGGCGTTCTCGGACACGTATAAATATCAGAACATTGTGTAATAAAGCGTTTGAACAATAAATATCAAGTATGAGAGCGCTGAAATGAGTATTTCTCGTATAAATTGAGAATAATGTCCGGGCGTGTCGATTAGTCGGCCGCTCGGTCGAATCGTTCGACGAGCCGGGGCGCGTCGGTTCGGCGCGCGGCGGAGCTCGAGCGTAATATTTCTAAGTCCGACGGCCAAGAGTGAACTCTCTTCCCAGCCGTCCCGGACGACTTTAGTCGTTATATACGCGTACAATACCGCGTTCTATCAATATTTCTCGAGTTTCAAAAATGTCGGACGCGTATTGCTCCATTAATTGAGAAATAATGCTCCGACCGCCAAGAGTAAACTTATCTTTCCGGCGTTCTCGGACACGTATAAATATCAGAACATTGTGTAATAAAGCGTTTGAACAATAAATATCAAGTATGAAAGCGCTGGAATGAGTATTTCTCGTATAAATTGAGAATAATGTCCGGGCGTGTCGATTAGTCGGACGCTCGGTCGAATCGTTCGACGAGCCGGGGCGCGTCGGTTCGGCGCGCGGCGGAGCTCGAGCGTAATATTTCTAAGTCCGACGGCCAAGAGTGAACTCTCTTCCCAGCCGTCCCGGACGACTTTAGTCGCTATATACGCGTACAATACCGCGTTCTATCAATATTTCTCGAGTTTCAAAAATGTCGGACGCGTATTGCTCCATTAATTGAGAAATAATGCTCCGACCGCCAAGAGTAAACTTATCTTTCCGGCGTTCTCGGACACGTATAAATATCAGAACATTGTGTAATAAAGCGTTTGAACAATAAATATCAAGTATGAGAGCGCTGGAATGAGTATTTCTCGTATAAATTGAGAATAATGTCCGGGCGTGTCGATTAGTCGGCCGCTCGGTCGAATCGTTCGACGAGCCGGGGCGCGTCGGTTCGGCGCGCGGCGGAGCTCGAGCGTAATATTTCTAAGTCCGACGGCCAAGAGTGAACTCTCTTCCCAGCCGTCCCGGACGACTTTAGTCGTTATATACGCGTACAATACCGCGTTCTATCAATATTTCTCGAGTTTCAAAAATGTCGGACGCGTATTGCTCCATTAATTGAGAAATAATGCTCCGACCGCCAAGAGTAAACTTATCTTTCCGGCGTTCTCGGACACGTATAAATATCAGAACATTGTGCAATAAAGCGTTTTGAACAATAAATATCAAGTATGAAAGCGCTGAAATGAGTATTTCTCGTATAAATTGAGAATAATGTCCGGGCGTGTCGATTAGTCGGCCGCTCGGTCGAATCGTTCGACGAGCCGGGGCGCGTCGGTTCGGCGCGCGGCGGAGCTCGAGCGTAATATTTCTAAGTCCGACGGCCAAGAGTGAACTCTCTTCCCAGCCGTCCCGGACGACTTTAGTCGTTATATACGCGTACAATACCGCGTTCTATCAATATTTCTCGAGTTTCAAAAATGTCGGACGCGTATTGCTCCATTAATTGAGAAATAATGCTCCGACCGCCAAGAGTAAACTTATCTTTCCGGCGTTCTCGGACACGTATAAATATCAGAACATTGTGCAATAAAGCGTTTGAACAATAAATATCAAGTATGAAAGCGCTGAAATGAGTATTTCTCGTATAAATTGAGAATAATGTCCGGGCGTGTCGATTAGTCGGCCGCTCGGTCGAATCGTTCGACGAGCCGGGGCGCGTCGGTTCGGCGCGCGGCGGAGCTCGAGCGTAATATTTCTAAGTCCGACGGCCAAGAGTGAACTCTCTTCCCAGCCGTCCCGGACGACTTTAGTCGTTATATACGCGTACAATACCGCGTTCTATCAATATTTCTCGAGTTTCAAAAATGTCGGACGCGTATTGCTCCATTAATTGAGAAATAATGCTCCGACCGCCAAGAGTAAACTTATCTTTCCGGCGTTCTCGGACACGTATAAATATCAGAACATTGTGTAATAAAGCGTTTGAACAATAAATATCAAGTATGAAAGCGCTGGAATGAGTATTTCTCGTATAAATTGAGAATAATGTCCGGGCGTGTCGATTAGTCGGACGCTCGGTCGAATCGTTCGACGAGCCGGGGCGCGTCGGTTCGGCGCGCGGCGGAGCTCGAGCGTAATATTTCTAAGTCCGACGGCCAAGAGTGAACTCTCTTCCCAGCCGTCCCGGACGACTTTAGTCGCTATATACGCGTACAATACCGCGTTCTATCAATATTTCTCGAGTTTCAAAAATGTCGGACGCGTATTGCTCCATTAATTGAGAAATAATGCTCCGACCGCCAAGAGTAAACTTATCTTTCCGGCGTTCTCGGACACGTATAAATATCAGAACATTGTGTAATAAAGCGTTTGAACAATAAATATCAAGTATGAGAGCGCTGGAATGAGTATTTCTCGTATAAATTGAGAATAATGTCCGGGCGTGTCGATTAGTCGGCCGCTCGGTCGAATCGTTCGACGAGCCGGGGCGCGTCGGTTCGGCGCGCGGCGGAGCTCGAGCGTAATATTTCTAAGTCCGACGGCCAAGAGTGAACTCTCTTCCCAGCCGTCCCGGACGACTTTAGTCGTTATATACGCGTACAATACCGCGTTCTATCAATATTTCTCGAGTTTCAAAAATGTCGGACGCGTATTGCTCCATTAATTGAGAAATAATGCTCCGACCGCCAAGAGTAAACTTATCTTTCCGGCGTTCTCGGACACGTATAAATATCAGAACATTGTGTAATAAAGCGTTTGAACAATAAATATCAAGTATGAGAGCGCTGAAATGAGTATTTCTCGTATAAATTGAGAATAATGTCCGGGCGTGTCGATTAGTCGGCCGCTCGGTCGAATCGTTCGACGAGCCGGGGCGCGTCGGTTCGGCGCGCGGCGGAGCTCGAGCGTAATATTTCTAAGTCCGACGGCCAAGAGTGAACTCTCTTCCCAGCCGTCCCGGACGACTTTAGTCGTTATATACGCGTACAATACCGCGTTCTATCAATATTTCTCGAGTTTCAAAAATGTCGGACGCGTATTGCTCCATTAATTGAGAAATAATGCTCCGACCGCCAAGAGTAAACTTATCTTTCCGGCGTTCTCGGACACGTATAAATATCAGAACATTGTGTAATAAAGCGTTTGAACAATAAATATCAAGTATGAAAGCGCTGGAATGAGTATTTCTCGTATAAATTGAGAATAATGTCCGGGCGTGTCGATTAGTCGGACGCTCGGTCGAATCGTTCGACGAGCCGGGGCGCGTCGGTTCGGCGCGCGGCGGAGCTCGAGCGTAATATTTCTAAGTCCGACGGCCAAGAGTGAACTCTCTTCCCAGCCGTCCCGGACGACTTTAGTCGCTATATACGCGTACAATACCGCGTTCTATCAATATTTCTCGAGTTTCAAAAATGTCGGACGCGTATTGCTCCATTAATTGAGAAATAATGCTCCGACCGCCAAGAGTAAACTTATCTTTCCGGCGTTCTCGGACACGTATAAATATCAGAACATTGTGTAATAAAGCGTTTGAACAATAAATATCAAGTATGAGAGCGCTGGAATGAGTATTTCTCGTATAAATTGAGAATAATGTCCGGGCGTGTCGATTAGTCGGCCGCTCGGTCGAATCGTTCGACGAGCCGGGGCGCGTCGGTTCGGCGCGCGGCGGAGCTCGAGCGTAATATTTCTAAGTCCGACGGCCAAGAGTGAACTCTCTTCCCAGCCGTCCCGGACGACTTTAGTCGTTATATACGCGTACAATACCGCGTTCTATCAATATTTCTCGAGTTTCAAAAATGTCGGACGCGTATTGCTCCATTAATTGAGAAATAATGCTCCGACCGCCAAGAGTAAACTTATCTTTCCGGCGTTCTCGGACACGTATAAATATCAGAACATTGTGTAATAAAGCGTTTGAACAATAAATATCAAGTATGAGAGCGCTGAAATGAGTATTTCTCGTATAAATTGAGAATAATGTCCGGGCGTGTCGATTAGTCGGCCGCTCGGTCGAATCGTTCGACGAGCCGGGGCGCGTCGGTTCGGCGCGCGGCGGAGCTCGAGCGTAATATTTCTAAGTCCGACGGCCAAGAGTGAACTCTCTTCCCAGCCGTCCCGGACGACTTTAGTCGTTATATACGCGTACAATACCGCGTTCTATCAATATTTCTCGAGTTTCAAAAATGTCGGACGCGTATTGCTCCATTAATTGAGAAATAATGCTCCGACCGCCAAGAGTAAACTTATCTTTCCGGCGTTCTCGGACACGTATAAATATCAGAACATTGTGTAATAAAGCGTTTGAACAATAAATATCAAGTATGAAAGCGCTGGAATGAGTATTTCTCGTATAAATTGAGAATAATGTCCGGGCGTGTCGATTAGTCGGCCGCTCGGTCGAATCGTTCGACGAGCCGGGGCGCGTCGGTTCGGCGCGCGGCGGAGCTCGAGCGTAATATTTCTAAGTCCGACGGCCAAGAGTGAACTCTCTTCCCAGCCGTCCCGGACGACTTTAGTCGCTATATACGCGTACAATACCGCGTTCTATCAATATTTCTCGAGTTTCAAAAATGTCGGACGCGTATTGCTCCATTAATTGAGAAATAATGCTCCGACCGCCAAGAGTAAACTTATCTTTCCGGCGTTCTCGGACACGTATAAATATCAGAACATTGTGTAATAAAGCGTTTGAACAATAAATATCAAGTATGAGAGCGCTGGAATGAGTATTTCTCGTATAAATTGAGAATAATGTCCGGGCGTGTCGATTAGTCGGCCGCTCGGTCGAATCGTTCGACGAGCCGGGGCGCGTCGGTTCGGCGCGCGGCGGAGCTCGAGCGTAATATTTCTAAGTCCGACGGCCAAGAGTGAACTCTCTTCCCAGCCGTCCCGGACGACTTTAGTCGTTATATACGCGTACAATACCGCGTTCTATCAATATTTCTCGAGTTTCGAAAATGTCGGACGCGTATTGCTCCATTAATTGAGAAATAATGCTCCGACCGCCAAGAGTAAACTTATCTTTCCGGCGTTCTCGGACACGTATAAATATCAGAACATTGTGTAATAAAGCGTTTGAACAATAAATATCAAGTATGAAAGCGCTGGAATGAGTATTTCTCGTATAAATTGAGAATAATGTCCGGGCGTGTCGATTAGTCGGCCGCTCGGTCGAATCGTTCGACGAGCCGGGGCGCGTCGGTTCGGCGCGCGGCGGAGCTCGAGCGTAATATTTCTAAGTCCGACGGCCAAGAGTGAACTCTCTTCCCAGCCGTCCCGGACGACTTTAGTCGTTATATACGCGTACAATACCGCGTTCTATCAATATTTCTCGAGTTTCAAAAATGTCGGACGCGTATTGCTCCATTAATTGAGAAATAATGCTCCGACCGCCAAGAGTAAACTTATCTTTCCGGCGTTCTCGGACACGTATAAATATCAGAACATTGTGTAATAAAGCGTTTGAACAATAAATATCAAGTATGAGAGCGCTGGAATGAGTATTTCTCGTATAAATTGAGAATAATGTCCGGGCGTGTCGATTAGTCGGCCGCTCGGTCGAATCGTTCGACGAGCCGGGGCGCGTCGGTTCGGCGCGCGGCGGAGCTGGAGCGTAATATTTCTAAGTCCGACGGCCAAGAGTGAACTCTCTTCCCAGCCGTCCCGGACGACTTTAGTCGTTATATACGCGTACAATACCGCGTTCTATCAATATTTCTCGAGTTTCAAAAATGTCGGACGCGTATTGCTCCATTAATTGAGAAATAATGCTCCGACCGCCAAGAGTAAACTTATCTTTCCGGCGTTCTCGGACACGTATAAATATCAGAACATTGTGTAATAAAGCGTTTGAACAATAAATATCAAGTATGAAAGCGCTGGAATGAGTATTTCTCGTATAAATTGAGAATAATGTCCGGGCGTGTCGATTAGTCGGCCGCTCGGTCGAATCGTTCGACGAGCCGGGGCGCGTCGGTTCGGCGCGCGGCGGAGCTCGAGCGTAATATTTCTAAGTCCGACGGCCAAGAGTGAACTCTCTTCCCAGCCGTCCCGGACGACTTTAGTCGTTATATACGCGTACAATACCGCGTTCTATCAATATTTCTCGAGTTTCAAAAATGTCGGACGCGTATTGCTCCATTAATTGAGAAATAATGCTCCGACCGCCAAGAGTAAACTTATCTTTCCGGCGTTCTCGGACACGTATAAATATCAGAACATTGTGTAATAAAGCGTTTGAACAATAAATATCAAGTATGAAAGCGCTGGAATGAGTATTTCTCGTATAAATTGAGAATAATGTCCGGGCGTGTCGATTAGTCGGACGCTCGGTCGAATCGTTCGACGAGCCCGGGCGCGTCGGTTCGGCGCGCGGCGGAGCTCGAGCGTAATATTTCTAAGTCCGACGGCCAAGAGTGAACTCTCTTCCCAGCCGTCCCGGACGACTTTAGTCGCTATATACGCGTACAATACCGCGTTCTATCAATATTTCTCGAGTTTCAAAAATGTCGGACGCGTATTGCTCCATTAATTGAGAAATAATGCTCCGACCGCCAAGAGTAAACTTATCTTTCCGGCGTTCTCGGACACGTATAAATATCAGAACATTGTGTAATAAAGCGTTTGAACAATAAATATCAAGTATGAGAGCGCTGGAATGAGTATTTCTCGTATAAATTGAGAATAATGTCCGGGCGTGTCGATTAGTCGGCCGCTCGGTCGAATCGTTCGACGAGCCGGGGCGCGTCGGTTCGGCGCGCGGCGGAGCTCGAGCGTAATATTTCTAAGTCCGACGGCCAAGAGTGAACTCTCTTCCCAGCCGTCCCGGACGACTTTAGTCGTTATATACGCGTACAATACCGCGTTCTATCAATATTTCTCGAGTTTCAAAAATGTCGGACGCGTATTGCTCCATTAATTGAGAAATAATGCTCCGACCGCCAAGAGTAAACTTATCTTTCCGGCGTTCTCGAACACGTATAAATATCAGAACATTGTGCAATAAAGCGTTTGAACAATAAATATCAAGTATGAAAGCGCTGAAATGAGTATTTCTCGTATAAATTGAGAATAATGTCCGGGCGTGTCGATTAGTCGGCCGCTCGGTCGAATCGTTCGACGAGCCGGGGCGCGTCGGTTCGGCGCGCGGCGGAGCTCGAGCGTAATATTTCTAAGTCCGACGGCCAAGAGTGAACTCTCTTCCCAGCCGTCCCGGACGACTTTAGTCGTTATATACGCGTACAATACCGCGTTCTATCAATATTTCTCGAGTTTCAAAAATGTCGGACGCGTATTGCTCCATTAATTGAGAAATAATGCTCCGACCGCCAAGAGTAAACTTATCTTTCCGGCGTTCTCGGACACGTATAAATATCAGAACATTGTGTAATAAAGCGTTTGAACAATAAATATCAAGTATGAAAGCGCTGGAATGAGTATTTCTCGTATAAATTGAGAATAATGTCCGGGCGTGTCGATTAGTCGGACGCTCGGTCGAATCGTTCGACGAGCCGGGGCGCGTCGGTTCGGCGCGCGGCGGAGCTCGAGCGTAATATTTCTAAGTCCGACGGCCAAGAGTGAACTCTCTTCCCAGCCGTCCCGGACGACTTTAGTCGCTATATACGCGTACAATACCGCGTTCTATCAATATTTCTCGAGTTTCAAAAATGTCGGACGCGTATTGCTCCATTAATTGAGAAATAATGCTCCGACCGCCAAGAGTAAACTTATCTTTCCGGCGTTCTCGGACACGTATAAATATCAGAACATTGTGTAATAAAGCGTTTGAACAATAAATATCAAGTATGAGAGCGCTGGAATGAGTATTTCTCGTATAAATTGAGAATAATGTCCGGGCGTGTCGATTAGTCGGCCGCTCGGTCGAATCGTTCGACGAGCCGGGGCGCGTCGGTTCGGCGCGCGGCGGAGCTCGAGCGTAATATTTCTAAGTCCGACGTCCAAGAGTGAACTCTCTTCCCAGCCGTCCCGGACGACTTTAGTCGTTATATACGCGTACAATACCGCGTTCTATCAATATTTCTCGAGTTTCAAAAATGTCGGACGCGTATTGCTCCATTAATTGAGAAATAATGCTCCGACCGCCAAGAGTAAACTTATCTTTCCGGCGTTCTCGGACACGTATAAATATCAGAACATTGTGTAATAAAGCGTTTGAACAATAAATATCAAGTATGAGAGCGCTGAAATGAGTATTTCTCGTATAAATTGAGAATAATGTCCGGGCGTGTCGATTAGTCGGCCGCTCGGTCGAATCGTTCGACGAGCCGGGGCGCGTCGGTTCGGCGCGCGGCGGAGCTCGAGCGTAATATTTCTAAGTCCGACGGCCAAGAGTGAACTCTCTTCCCAGCCGTCCCGGACGACTTTAGTCGTTATATACGCGTACAATACCGCGTTCTATCAATATTTCTCGAGTTTCAAAAATGTCGGACGCGTATTGCTCCATTAATTGAGAAATAATGCTCCGACCGCCAAGAGTAAACTTATCTTTCCGGCGTTCTCGGACACGTATAAATATCAGAACATTGTGTAATAAAGCGTTTGAACAATAAATATCAAGTATGAAAGCGCTGGAATGAGTATTTCTCGTATAAATTGAGAATAATGTCCGGGCGTGTCGATTAGTCGGCCGCTCGGTCGAATCGTTCGACGAGCCGGGGCGCGTCGGTTCGGCGCGCGGCGGAGCTCGAGCGTAATATTTCTAAGTCCGACGGCCAAGAGTGAACTCTCTTCCCAGCCGTCCCGGACGACTTTAGTCGCTATATACGCGTACAATACCGCGTTCTATCAATATTTCTCGAGTTTCAAAAATGTCGGACGCGTATTGCTCCATTTATTGAGAAATAATGCTCCGACCGCCAAGAGTAAACTTATCTTTCCGGCGTTCTCGGACACGTATAAATATCAGAACATTGTGTAATAAAGCGTTTGAACAATAAATATCAAGTATGAAAGCGCCAGCTGTTTATGGAGTTATTGAGAAATAATTTACCGAGTTATATTTCGTCGTGTACTAGTCGTGTTCTATCGGTCGTGAGGGTAAACGGCGGGCGTCAGTTTTGGTTCTGTACTGTTAGTTACATCCTCCCCGAATATGTTTGCGATGCGCGTGTTTGTATTAACGAGATTCCCTCACGTTCGATATTTTTTTTTTTCGTTCGAACCATGTCTGTGGATTTGTGCGGTTATTGGGATGCACGTTTTGACCATTTAATTGTCAATAAAAGAACATGTATTTGTTTGATATAATACAATATGTTAATGCTGTATTATTCGTATCTTCTTAATAAACTAGAAAGTTTATATTTTAATTTTTTAGGTTTAAATCACATGTATTATTTTCATGTAGCATTCGTATGGGATAATTTGTTATTTCAGTCACATTGTTGTAATAATATATGGAATATGCTGCTGGAACTCCGGCAATACGCTGCTGTAGATAGAAGCAATACGCCGCTGTAACTGAAACCAATACGGTGCTGTAGATAGAAGCAATACGCCGCTGTATCTGAAAGCAACACGCCGCTGCGAAGTGAAAGCAATACGCCGCTGCAGACGGAAGGAATACGCCGCTACAGACGAAAGCAATACGCCGCTGGAACTTTGAAATTCTTCGCGTATACAGACAGACACTTGGATAAGCCAAGCCTTCCTCTGCCAGGTTCGCGGCATTAACAATAAATAAATAAATAATAAATAAATATCGCGTGTTATTAATTATGTCCCGTTATATTTGCGTTTCTCAAGTGAAATTCAAATGATTCTAAATTGCATGACTTTCTCCCGTTCGATCAA
>OW121706.1:23748128-23758128 GCA_933228785.1 Lasioglossum pauxillum | reverse complement strand
CGTCGAGGCGAAGGGTGGAGGAAATTTAAAGGGGGTTCAGCTCAGTCAAGCGGGACTGGCTGTATTTCTTTCTGCTGCAGAACTTTCCGGGCAAAGGTATTGAACTGCTTGCACAGTTCATTACTCACGAGAGTTGGTAAAGGAGGGGGCCACGGGAGCCCTAAACCGTTGGCAGCCAGTTGTAAGGGCGCTCTCGTCGCTGCGTGGAGCCTGCAGTGAAGAAGGACGTGGGTGGAAGACTCATTTCCGTCACCGCAGGCGCATTCCGGAGATATTGCTAAACCAAATTGGTGTAGCTTCTCGCGGAAATTACCGTGGCCTGTGAGGAACTGAGCTGTGTAGTGCGTTATTGGGACGTTACTTCTGGAGCGTTCGGCCAGATTCGGGAAGAACTGAAGGGTTGTTCTACCGCGGGTCGAAGAGATCCATCTGCTTTGCCAGCTATTAAGGGTATGATCGCGAAGGGCTTTAAGGGTTTCACGTTTATGGGGATCCGGATCCTCATGTTGGGTGGGGTCAAAGATTATTTCACGATACGTAAAGGGAATGTCTTTTCTGACGAGGAAACGATATCGTTTCTCTGTCAGGTAAAGGTCTATTGGTGTTTGGTTGGCTAGGATACAGAGTGCATCGGTGGAGGTGGTACGATACGCAGCGCATACTCTGAGTAGAGCAGTGCGCTGCGCGCTTATTAGAGTGGAGAGGTGCTTCCGGTTGAGCTTGTGGGCCCAACCAATCGCGCCGTATGTGATTATTGGGATGAAGATGCCTTTATAAAGGATAGATCGGGCTCGGAAGTCGTATCCCCACTTGGAACCGGTCAAGCCAGAGACGCAGCCGAACCTCGCCCTCGCGTGGGTCGTTATATAGGTCACGTGCTCGGACACACTTAACGA
Organism: Lasioglossum pauxillum; assembly: GCA_933228785.1. NCBI lineage: Eukaryota > Metazoa > Arthropoda > Insecta > Hymenoptera > Halictidae > Lasioglossum > Lasioglossum pauxillum. The sequence goes on along the minus strand of OW121706.1, from coordinate 23,757,232 downwards.
GTGACCGTACACGATGCCCAGATATTTCAGACTTTCAGCGAAGCGAAGCCGGGCGTTTTCTATTGATATAACGGGAGGTCTACGGAGATCTAGGGTACCCCTGACACGAAGCATCGCAGTTTTGTGCGGGGATAAGGATAATTTGCATTGCAAGCACCATGCCTGTATCACGCCGGCAACCCTTGTGGCCGTCCTTTCGATGGAGACTCGGGAGTTCCCCTCGACGACGACCAATAGGTCATCGGCGTAAGCCACGACATGGATGCCTTCCATTGCCGCGAGTTCACGTAAGAGGGAATCAAAAAGTATGATCCAGATGAAGGGACCGAGGACCGAACCCTGCGGGCATCCTTTGGTGACGGTTTTGAGGACTGTGATATGTTCGGATGAAAGGATTACCTTCCGGTCTCTAAAGTAATCAAGGATGACGTTATAGATGTTACTGGGGCATCCGCGTTTGCGTAATTCGGCTGTGACAGCGGGCCACCACACGTTATCGAAAGCTCCCTTGATGTCAAAGGAGAGTACGATCGCGTGCTTGGCGTTAGAAGAGTTTACGATCTCTTGCAGTTTGTGAAGGGCATCATCCGTTCCGCTACGATGCTTGAAACCATATTGCGATTCGGAGGCGAATGTTGGGGAATATATTATGTCCTTAATAGCCGCCACGATAAGCTTCTCCATGACCTTTCCAAGCACGGGAAGAAGGCATATTGGTCGATATGATGTCGGCATAGTCTCAGGCTTATCAGGTGCCTTGAGGATGGCCCTGATTTTACCTGTTTTCCACGAGGAGGAGAATAGACCGTACTTAAGCGAACCGTTAAAAATTTTGAGGAATATGACTGGTGTTAGGCTGAAGGCCATTTTAAGGGCAGGTACTTCGATGCCGTCAGGTCCTGGAGAACGTTTGTTCCCGAGGTTCCTGATAATCCGGCTCAGTTCGGGGAGATTGAATTCCGGCGCGTCAGCTGTGTCCGTTGCGAGGTCGTAATCGCGGCGCGTAATAACGTGCGACTCATTGTCGGGTGCTGAGTCATCAGGACTGAGGGCGGCAAGCAGCGCGTTTGCACTTTCTTGCCAACTATTGGTGTGATGGTCGTGGAGGAGAATCGAAGATTGTAGCGGCGGTGGAATGTTCTTCCCAAAGATTGCTCTGTAGGGGACAGACCAAGGGTTTTCATGGCTCACACGAGTAACGAATTCTCTCCAGCCGCTCCTGGCGGAGCTGCGAAAGAGCCCTCGGTACTCCTTGTGAGCCTTTGAGTAGGCGCGGCGTTTTTCTTCCCTTAAGTCGGGGTTTTTCTCGCGTTGAAATGCACGTCGGAGTCGGTTTGCTATTCTTTTATGTCGCGTGAGTTCGGCCGTCCATCCAGGAATGGCTCTGACGTGCCATTTTTTCCTGGGGATGGATAACGTCGATGCGCTCAGGATGGTATTTTCCAGGTGGATGATGGCGTTTTGGACATCTTCACGGCATGCAAAGTCTAGCGGGGGAGCGTTCTCGGAGAGTGTTCGGAGGTATTCAGACTTGAATTTGTCCCAGTCGGCTTTGTGGCAAGCGAATCTGCCCTGGAGGGGACATGAAAGTGAGTTTTCCGCGCGAGATGGGTTTCTTACTTCAATTAAAATTACGTTGTGGTCGCTGGAAGTCCTGCCGTCCAGGACTTTCCAGGAGAAAGAAAGGTGTTCTGTTTCTGCGGTTCTAAGTGTTACGTCTATGTTGGACACGCCGCTATGGTTACTAAAGGTCGGGGGTTGTCCGGGAGTATTCATAATCGTGAGATTATTCTGCGAGAGAAACGGTTCCAAGATGCGGCCTCGTTTGTGTGTGCGATATCTGAAGCTCTTCTGGTGAAAACATGGTAGAAAATCCCACAGAGGGGACCTAGCGTTCGTGTCGATGGCCAGGATGATTGGCTTACCGTGGAGGGTACTAAGGACTTTTTGTATGGACGCGATTCCGATTTCTATTGGGTCAGCATGCTGAAAGTAGCTACTGACCAGATATAGTTGACCAAAGGGACCTGTAATTTCAGCTGTAACTGTATGCGAGTCAGAAAGGTGTGCGAGTTTAAGAATCGTAAAGGTAGAACCTTTAACGATTATTGCGGCTTGGCAGTTTTGACCTGGAGGGGCGCTGCTAATGACTATGTTCTGGGATCCTAATCCGGTAATCCTTCCAGCGACATTATAAGGTTCTTGCGCGAGAATAACATCGACTTCTCCAGAGTTTAACATCCGAGACATCTCGGATGTCACCAACCGGGATCGCCGCATGTTAATCTGCGCAATTTTCAGCATAGGGATGCACTCTGCGGTGTGGGGAATTGTTGGGCAGGTTGGTGGTGAGGGTGGGGACGCGGATGGGGGGCGCGGACCGGAACGCGTGGAATTACTATTCATGAATAGTTAATCCGGGAGGCCTTTTGAAGAAGGGCGGACGATCGCGAGGGACAGTTTCTATTACCTGCCGAGTGATTATGGGGGAGTTTACGAGCTCGGCAGTTTGCACAGGAGGGATTATTTTCCCTGTTAGGGCAATCTTTGTTGGAATGCCCGGTCTTGGCGCAGAAGGCGCATACTGCTTCACTGCTTTTGCAGTATTTGTCGATGTGGCCATACTTTTGGCACTTGAAACACCGCGTCGCGACTAGATAGTCTGCTACTCGGCAGTTCGAGTAGGAGACGAAGATTTTGTCTTTGGTGAGGAGGGTTTCGCGTATGCAACTGGATACTTCGACAACCCAGTCGTTTCCTTCTTTGTCTTTGCGTCCAACTTTGAATAGTGGACGCAACGTGGCTTTATCAGTTACCGGGGAGGAGTGGATGTTCTGAGCTCGGATGTGTTCCGCGATTTCCTGTGCTTCGAGTTCTTTCGGAATGTCGTAGACTATTATTCTGGGCAAATCGGTTTTGGGGGATGCAATATTAAAACCGGCCTTGCGTAGACCTGCGTTCTCGGTGAATAGCTTAAGGTCCTTCGCGTTTGGGGTCTCAATAATAAACCCGCCGTCCCGGGTAGGGCGAACCGAGCTGATCCCTACCTGGGCCTTGCGAAGATCAACATTACTGAAGATAAGCCGCTTAGTGGCTAGGGAATCACGGTCGACCGGATTAGCAGGGGTAATTACTACCTGGTGTTTCGCCGGCGCGGTTTTGGCTGCAGCTATTACTTGCTGTGTGAAACGAGGTTTCGGCGGAGGTAATGTGCCGTTTGGGGCAAGAATTTGCTGCGTGATTGAGGCTGCGCTCACGCTTTGCGCCTGAGGGGAATTTGCAACAGCGCCGGTGCGCTGCTGCGCAGCGCGGTTTTTGCCAGCAATACTGGCGTACGACGTTGCGGGGGCGGCGGAGGACGCGGGGGTTGGGGGAGGGACGCGAGTGGGCTGGGCGTGATGCGAAGGCATGGCCTTTAGCGCATCAAGGGATCCGGCCAGGAAACGATTTTCCAGGGCCAGGTTCGCGACGAGACGGTTGAGATCCGTCACACGCTCCATTATCGCGGTTGTCTGCGTTTTTCCAACGCGGTTTTTCTCGTCGAGGCAAAAATTGAGAATTTGTGCCGCTAGTGACGAGGCTTCGCGAACACACTGCGCGCTCGAGATTATGTTCGGGGCTTGGGGGTGGGAAGGAACTACACGAGCAGCAGAGGAGGCCTTTGCGGTACTTACCGTTGAAGCGGTTTTTCTCGTTCTGCTGCTGTTGTCATCCGAGCTGCTGCTTTCCGAGGAGTCCTCAGCTTTAACTTCCATCTCGGTTGTCGGCTGGTTGTTACGGGCTGCGTCGGTGCTCGGTGGTGCTGTTGGGCCTCTGCTGGAGCTGGTCGGGGATTTCGTACGGCTTTCCGTTGCCGTACTGCAGCAGTCCGAAGAATCGGGGTCCTTGGAGGGAATACGGAGCCGCAGGCGCTTGGTGCTGTCGGACATAGCGCTGGAGTCGCCTCCGACTTTTCCTTCGTCGTTGCTGCGCTTCTTCTTCTTGCGCTTTTCTTTCTTCCTCTCCAGTTTGGGTTTAATGAAGTTTTGGTCGTCCGAGTCGCTCATGTTCGTCTGGGGCCGGTGCGCTCCTAGCGCGTTTACGGTTGCTCACGTTGAGGTGAAGCAGCTCACTTCTCACTCGCGAACACTAGGCTAAGCTACTATTATTAACTAATATTACTTATTGCTATTCTTAATAATTAACTATTGTGCTCCCGGTCGCTTGTAAAAGTCCACGTTAGCACGGTGTTTATTTAATCGGAAGAATTCGGAAGGAATTCTCGATGTAGCACTCGAAGTTTCGAGGAAACTGTCACGGCGCGTTGCAGCTGTGGCAGGCTAGCGGCACAAGATGGCGGCGAGCAGGTAGTCGGATTACCTGGGCACGGAGCAGAGGGGACGCACGTCCGTTCGCTTCGAGCGTTCAGGCGAGACTGTGTAGATAGGGACAGAGGGAATCTCGTTAATCCATTCATGCGCGTCACTAATTAGATGACGAGGCATTTGGCTAAACCTGTACGGACTGCTTTTGACAGCCGTAGACTTCCGGGGATTAGCCCCCCCGTAAGGCGATATAAAAATATTTACAAAAATACCGGGAATGGATTACCCGAGGCCTACTTTCTAGGTCACTGCCAAAGGACCTGCCCCGGCACTTGGAAAAATTAGTAACGGAGACCCTTTCGGGAGGCGATCTTGGTCTTACGCCAGAGGCGTGCGTCCAGGGAAAACCACGTGGAGGTGTCGCCCCGGATTCTATGTCCGTGTCCATAGAATCCGCTCCGCGCCTCGCTGCACAATAGTACGAGCAGAGACTCGCACCGTTCGGTGTAAAGGCCGTAACGGGCTAAATTCATTCAGCTGGCAGCTGCTTCGTCATTATAGTCCGAAGACTAAGAATAAAATAAAATAAATAATTCGTGGCTTTTGCCGTGTCAGTGTTTCAAAATGCAGCCATAGCTTGTCCCATTTTGTCATTTCGTTTCATCGTCGAAATAAATAAATAAAATAAAATAAATAGGACAATCACTAACACTTAGTCATAGTCAATAAAACCGTTCGCGATTTCTATCGACGAACGGAGGGCTATCATCGACACCGTTAAGAGCTCGCCTTTGTTAAGCCCTAGGCGTTTCAAATTCCTCACCGCGCTCATGGGTAATGCACCACGACAGCCAACTACCACTGGTAGCACTTCTGCTGTATTTCCATTCAGCTGTCTTTTCATTACTTCCGCGGTTTCCTTATACTTCTCCTCCTTTTCTCTTTTCGCTTTCCGGAGATTATCTTTATCTTCGTAGCGGACAGTTACGTCCACTACGAAGATTTTGCCTTCCTGGTCTTTAATCACCAGATCGGGCTTCCTTAATTCTCCGGCTACGTTCACTGATGGTTCTAGGAATACCGCGGCCTTTCTTGCTACCTTTTCCTCGATCAGCCGCACAATCTCGTTGTGTCGGTTGATCCTCGCTGGTTTCGTGTGAATACAATTACCCAGTACATGGCCTAGGGTCTCTGCCTGGAGGCCACACCTTCGGCACATCGGATCTATGTCTCTTTTCGCTCTTCTTAATACAACTTTTGTGCCGAAAGTATTTGTTCTTAGTTTCAGGGCGTCCAGGTATCTCGACGGCTTTAACAGTGTCGGATCGTTAAGCCAGGCGTTACCATACTTATCATTTACAAACTCGTATACGCCTTGGCCTTGGGAAACTAAACGTCCCCAGTCTTCATGGCACTTTCGACGGAGTTTACACCGCGCACTTTCTACTTCTTCCTCCGTAACTGGCCATTGGAGGCCTACCGACCTTGCATATTTGTTTAGGATACCTTCCTGTCTTAGGTAGGCCTCCTGTACAGCGCCATCCTCACTGTCCTTCATGTGGAGGCCATTTCTTAATTTTGCAATGCGGACAATGTCCGCAATCCTCTGTATACCGAGGCCCCCATCTCTCTTCCTCGTATACATTAATCCGTCCGTTGTTGACGGATGTAAGTGGAGGATTTTCTTTATAATTTGTTTTACCTCCTGGTCCAACTCTTCCAGGAGGTTCAAGGGAGGAGGATTAGCGACCAGCTCGTGAATGTATTTCGGTAGCAAATGCGTTCTTATTAAATTTACTTTTTGATGGGGCTTTAACCCCATCATGTCAATACATTTCGCTGCCTTGAGGATCTTTCCAGTTTGTGCGCGTTGTAACCCCGTCCAGGGGCCTACTTCTACGCCTAAGTATTTGAATATATCCTCGGGTTGCGATGTTGGCAATTTTTGTCCTCTTATCTGCAACCCGGGATCCACCAAGTGCCATGTTTTGTTCTTGCGGACGATCTGGAAAGTCGTGCATTTGTCTGCTTGGACACTCATTCCGAGTTCCTGCAAGTATTTTGTCAGTTTATTTATCTGACGCACGGCTTCTTCCTTCGTTTTCGCTAATAAGGTCATATCGTCCGCAAAACACAATATGGAGACGTTTTCGTCTCCCATCGTGACGCCCTCCGTCGTCTCGTCAATACGGCCGATTATGGGGTCTATTATTGTGTTGAACATTAGAGGTGATAATGGATCACCTTGCTTTACTCCTCTGTTTAATTTAATTCTAATGTTCGAGCCGTCTGTTTTGATCTCCGTCCAGCAGTCATCATACATACCTTGTATGTATTCAGTGACTGCGGACGGCAGACCTTTCTTGGTAAGCCCATCTCCGATCGCTTTGTGCGGTACCGTATCGAACGCCTTGGAGATGTCCACAACTGTGACCACTCCTCCGGTGTTCTCCTTCATGTCTCTTATTATTTGCTCCAATATGGCTATGTTGTGCTTACAGCCATCTTCCTGTGTAAACCCCTTTTGACGCTTATTGTTTTGGATTACACTCCGAAGTCGATTGTCCAACATCGACGAGTATATCCTACTTAGTAGCGAACCAATCGTTATTGGACGCCAATTTTTGGCATCCCGAGTACACTTGCCCGCTTTTGGTATCAGCGTCGTTCTATTGTTTTTCCATTGCTTGGGGTACACTTGGAACAACATCAGGACATTGAAGAATTTCAGCAAAATGTGAAGAAAGCCAGCCTTCCTTAGCTGTGCTTTTCTGACGCCATCGACGCCTGCTGCTGTATCGTTCTTGATACGTCTCATTTTGCCGATTAGTTCTTCGATGGAGATGGGCCTCCATATGTCTCGCATTGAAACATAATTACTCGGGCCCCTTCCGAGTATTGGCAGTCCTGTATCGGGACCTTCCGTCCCCCACAGGCTGTCATAGAGCGTCTGAATGTCCGCTCTTTCAGGGAGCTCTATTTCTTTTCTCCTTTCCAGAGTCTCCCCTGCAACCGCCATTTCTACCAGCTTATGTGGACACTTCTTGTATAAGTCCTGGAACCTGGAGTATCGGAATTTTTCGTAACGGGTGCGGTCGCTCTGCTTCTTTCTGTTCCCATTACCTCTATTTCCTCTATGCTCCGTACTCCTATTGTCATCCACCCTGATTTTCTCGATCATTAGATCGAGAACTTGTTCAATTTCCATTGGTTCCAGCGACCCTCTACCTGCCATCTCCATTATTCTCTTTTCTAGAGGCCTCATTTCATGGTCCTCTTTTAATGGATTGGCCGCCACGGCATCCTTGAACCTTTGTCTCCAGCCATCTGCGTCTTCCATCTCCTCTCTTTCTTCTGTTCCTTCTCCCTCCGTTGCCGATTGGAAGGAATCTTGGGAGCTCGAGCTTGAGCTCTCTCTTGCGATGGCTGGAGTTTCCTCCTGAGTGGGGACGAGTTTCATAAGCCTCCTTTTCTCCCCTATTTGTTTTGCCGTTTTAGTCGTGAGGAATCGAGCAATTTTGGCATTTGGTTGCCTTTCGTGCTTGTACAGACTATACAATTGAATGAGTTGCTGTTTTTCCTGCTCCGTCCAGGTGGAGGCTCTATTGCCTGGACGGGCTGGGACAGCTTCCCTCATTCTCTTCTGATTCCTCACGTTGGGGTGCCTAATTCTCTCGTGTTGAGATAGCCCTATTTGCGAATTAAAGGCAGCTCCGCAGGTAGGGCAGCGAAACGCACCCGTTTCTCTTGACGCTGTGCTTCCCTTACATTTGGGAATGTGGCATCTGCAGCCATGTAGCTTACTGAATATTCTACTACATTGCACACATTTCCATCCTATTTTGTTATTTGGGTGATGTTGCTCCAAATGTCTCGCAAAATCCCCTACCTGCAAAAACTGCCTATTGGCGGCACAGAGGCTACACCTCACTTCCCCACTCATCGGGATATCCACACAAATATCAAACTCGTGTCCTGGGGCATTGCCAAGTTCGTTATCATTGACCCTCCTGTTCCTAGCGGACAAGTCCGCCGTAGAGGTCCCAGGGCCGGGGTCCTCTACGTCCGAGGCATCACCTATGTTTGTGTCCGCCATTGTGTTTGTTTAATTGTTTCCTCTCCTGTTCTCTACTACGTTCGTGTCCTTTACTCATTGTCCGTGTGCTTGCCATGTCGTCGTAATGTCCAATCCTAAAGGCAAAGGGGCCTAATGCTGACAGACCCGCTCCCATGATCGTCAATGTTTAAAACTTCTGCAGCCTTCTCGGCCAGCACTTAGTGCTTAAAACTCCTTCTTTTGGCGTCAATTTGTAAATTTCCGCCCTTTCTTCGTCCAATTTTAAAAGTACTTTATGTTCATATGGGCACCTTGTACCCTCGCATATCTGTCAGCATAGGCCCCTCCACCCCGCCACTACCGACTTAGTTCCCACGTCATATCGGTGGTGTCCAGCGGGGCCTCGAGGAGGCGCGTGTAGTGACTTGGGAGCGAGAGGCTATGTATTCGCATCATCTACCCCGAGTAACTATTAAATCCACCATTGACTCGTCACATTGGAAAGCCGAACGAGTTGCCTTGAGCTGTGCGGTGATGCCAGTGTGCGAGGGGAGAAAGTAGCCTGCGGCTAGGGCTCCGTCAGGTCTTCGGACTTGTCGCTCTCAGCAGCGTATTGCTTTACGCCGCCAAGTACCAACGACGTATCGCTTCACGAGGGCGGCGTGTTGCCTTGCTCCAATAGCTAGGAAGCACACACGCCCGCGTGTTGCTTTACGGCGCAGAGTACCGGCGGCGTATCGCTT
>OW121706.1:23713128-23738128 GCA_933228785.1 Lasioglossum pauxillum | reverse complement strand
TCGCAGGACGCTGCTGGCGAGGATTGGACCGAGCCCGGATCTGTCAACCCGGAGAAATCGACGAGGCTATCGTGATTCAGGGTGACCATCGGCCCACCCTCGTCGATGGCTCATCCGGAAAATGCCACGAGAGCAATGCCGGAACGGTTCGGATCCATGGACGCCGCCAACCAGCCCTATATCGGCCGTGCCCCGGAAAATATAAAATACCGGAGGCCCGGGACCACCCGCCATGAATGCGTCCCTGCGTCGAGAAACAACGCGATTGGTCCGAGCGTCGTCTCAGCGAAGATGAGCGAAGGAGTAGGGGAATGCCTCGCTTCCGCGTTACCGAGCCGGTTCGAACTGGGTCACTGGGTCGAAAGACTGTTTACACGCAACACGTGCGAGATAATTACCGCGTACTATAGTAATCTTTTTGCGTCGGCTGTCTGATCAAGACGAGTGGTAAGTGTCGGTCAGGCCAGAATATTATTTCTTTGTGACCAGTTTGTGTTGGTTCGGGGACGTAGCGCTATTTTGGCGATTTACCAATCGAAGTGTACTGCGGATCCGCCGGCGTTTTCCGAGGACCAGAAGTCGCTCTCCTGCGAGGTACGCGAGGCCGCGGGTCGTGTCGTAGCCGGTTATCCGTGCACGGGTTAACCGGGGCGCACGATATTAGTCCGATTGGGTTCTTTTGGCGGCCCTCAGAACGTCCCACGGTGGGACGACGCGACGTGTTCATTTCGTATTTTTCGCCGTTCGTATCGCTTCGCCCAGTCGAGCGAAGAAACGCGTTTGTTACCGGAGCTCGGTCGAATTCGTGCCTTCAAGGCTTGTAAATTCACGCGAAGTCCTGTGACGACCGAGCTCAACGCGATAAAGTAAAGTCAGCGCGATCGGCCGAACAGCCGCCAATACTTCCTCGTTCGCGCCGGCAAATCTATTGACTGGATTGTACACCTCGTTCTTTTTAATAAACGACTTTAGTTTGCCGCCAAATCTCGGTGACTTATTCTCCCTGTGAGAAACGTTCCTGTCGCGAGGAATGCCCCGTCCTTTTCCTTACGTGGAACCCTGGCCGTGTATGTGGCTATCCCTGGCTATAGCGATCCTCGCAGATTCGAAATTCGTTCGCGATTGTATCGAACTGTTGATAATTAGCGTGGCACGGTAACGTGCCTGGCGCCCGATTCTGTTCAAGGAAGATCCTCGATCTTTCGATTCGAATCTGCGAGAGATCTTTTGTCCCGGGAGGACCACGTGTCGCGCGACCGAGCGTGGCCCGGTCGCAAGGCCATAATTTCCCGTGTTTGGTTGCTTTTCCATCTCGGAAAAGTAACCGACGTGACAATCTATTTTTCTAATTATGTAAGTATTAATTTCATGAAATTTCTTTTTTAAGTAGAATAATTTGAAGCGTTACAGCGACATATTGTAATTAAATTTATATAAGCAACTGCCTTTGGCAACGGTCCCTAGATTTCGATCACATTATATTTGCAATAAAAAATAAAAGAAATTACATAAAATATGAGGATGTATTCGTGAATGTAATAATGATGTTATTCGGTAAACAATTATTCAGTAGTAGGATAAAAAAAATCTGTAACGTTATTCATTATTCGAAATAATTTCGGGACACACACACATTTACTGCCACGATTCTTGACTACACTCTCTCTACTCTCTAGACTGCACTCACACATTTATCATATACATACACACACGTCGCTGATGCGTGTCGACTGTCGACTGTCGAGTGTCGAGCTGGCTTATTCGAATAAATTTTTATTCGCTGGGTTTTTACGAATAAATTTTTATTCGCTGGGAATTCGAATGAAATTTCATTCTGCCAAACTGTGGTAATAAACATTGAAAGTTGGACATTTAAGAAGAGTATTTTAAGTATTTTTCACGAGACAAATTGCTTCTCTTTGATGCGATGTCCTGACCCAGTGGCGCACCCAGGATTTAATCTTGGGGGGGGGGGCGAGTTGAACGGACAAAATTTTGTGGCCTGGTGCAAGAATTGCCAATGTACAGTTAGCGCGTTATAACTAGTGATAATAATATGAAACACAATGAATGAACTTTTTTTTCGTTTTTTAGCCAACATATCCCTTAACGGTACCCAGGGCTGTTCCACGATTTTGCTTTTAGAAGCTAAACATGTTTTACATACAGGGAACCGGATAACTTTTTTAATATTGTACTATACGATTTGAACTTTTTTGGGAAGCTAGAGCAATAAGTTTACTACAGGATGTGTAAAGAAATTTTATTAAAAATTGCAATTGATCGGAATTGTACAAATAATACTAAAAGTTGCATTTTACAACTTTTTTATGTGGGCCTATATTGAAAATTTAAAAAATACGTTTTGTAGATCTGTGTCAATTAAAAATATTCTGAAAATTTCGACAAAATCAGTCGGCGTTGCAATGAGCTACAAACGTTCAAAGATGGTAAAAATTGCATTCCCACATTAACCGATTTCGATGAAGCTTTCACAGTGCATGTAATTAACACAGACCTACAAATTTTTAAAATTTTCAATATAGGACCACATAAAAAATTTCATCACTTGCAATTTTTGAAAAAATTTCTTTTCACATCCTGTAGTAAACTAATTGCTCTAGCTTCTCAAAAAAGTTAAAATCGTATAATACAATATTTAAAAAGTTACCGTCTTTTTTGGAGCGTCCGAATATTAATCCGGTTCACTGTATGTGTTACAGTAAATGTAATAAATTGGTGATTATGTATAATAACCGGTTATTATGCATAATCACCGGATTAATCACGTTTACGTAACATATGTACTTCATCAATACTGACATTGAAACATTTTGTATCAGCCCACAAGAAGATTTTTAATGCACATTAAATAAAATCCATTAATATGATTATAGAAATTTATTTACACAATAAAATCTAGTTTTCTTTTCTTTTTACACAGCTCTTCAATTACTTCGGTTACAGTTATATTAATGCCTCTGTGTATGTATAACAAAGCCAACCCATTCAGTCGTGGTTGTGTCATTGTGGATCTTAAATATGTTTTCAAAATTCTTAATGTAGAAAATGATCTTTCACTGACGCACGTCGTCACCGGAAGCGTTGCTAATATTTTTAATAAATTATAAATATTAGGATATATCATTTTATCACATTTCGAAATTGCATCAATGGCATTTTTGCATGGATCTGTTCCAACCGCTTTTCCAAATTTTGCACGCCACAATTTGAATTCCGCGTTTAGAATTGCTAGATTTGTTGAAATTAAATCACGGGCATAAAATTCACACAACTGACGAAAATCATCCATTAGACTTGCTGTTGGAGCGTCTTTTCCATTTGGTAAAAGAATAAAAAAATGTTTTAACGTATTGCGGTGTCGAGTGAAACGTTCATGAAGTTGATTCAATATTTGGTCAATGAATGAAATGAAAATATTTCTCCTAAAATACTCCTCTACAGAATCAGCTGGGACATTAGACCTTAATGTTTGTTTTGATGCAGTTCTTGGTTTTTTAATGTTAATATTAAAATTATTAGCTTTTATGCAGGCTTCATCAAAAATATCTTTAAAAGGAGAATCTGGGTTTTCACGAACGATTCTTAATTGAGCCACAACATCATCAACAAAGTTTAGGGCAATTAAGAGATCATTATCAGACTTTTGCAGGATTTTAGAAACTGGTAAAGTGTACGCAAATATATTTTGCAAGCTAAATAAAGATATTATAAATCCAAATTCACACAACGAATTAATCAACAGTTTTGCATTAGAGGACGAGTCTCTGTCTTCCCAAGAACTGATTGTTTCAAGACTATGAATCACTGTATCATATAATTCAACCATGGTCATGATGGCTTCATGACGTTCCACCCACCTAGTGGGACAAACTTGGCGTAGTTTCTGTCTCTTAGTATCCGGTACATGTCTATCAATATTGTCGATAAGAATTTTTTGTCTCTTAGGGGTATTGAAGAAATTGTGTACTTTTTCAATTATACCAATGCAATTTCTTATATCAATCACAGATACAGCATTTCCAATTGCCAAATTCAAACTATGTGATGCACAATGAACATATAAAGCTTGTGGATATATGTATAGCTGATATATGAGCTTGAACACCATTAAACTTTCCGCTCATTGATGCGGCACCGTCGTAACCTTGCCCACGTAAATAAGATAAATCGATACCATAGTTATTTAAGCTTTCTAATATTGTCTGAGATAAGTTTTTTCCTGTAGTATTTGTTACAGGAACAAATTGTAAGAATTGTTCACAAAGCTTGCTATCATTTCCTTCGTCTATATACCTGACACACAAGGAAAGTTGCTCAGTGGTAGAAATGTCACAAGTTTCATCAGCAAGAAGTGAAAAACATTTCGCCGAATTAATTTTTTTAACCAAATGGTTCAAAATGTCTTCATTACAAGCATTTATGATTTGATTTTGTATGTTCCAGCTAATGTAGGTAGCGTTTTTAGCAGCATGTTTAAAATGTTCAGTGAGGTTCTCATCGCCTGCATCGACTCTCATTCTTAATAAAGCTTGAAAATTGCCTTCATTAGCGATTGGCTCCTGTTCAAATGAAATTTCTCCATAATCGCGATGTCCTCTCGAAGGTATATTATGCCGACCACATAAAATTATTGTTTTTATAATCGGTTCCAATCGTTTCCGGTTAACTGCAGCTTGTGATATCTTGCTTGCGTCAATTTGTCGATCAACTGAAAGACATTTTCCATCTCTAATATTTTGTAGTTTTTCGTAACTCTCATAACAGCTTCTATGTGATATTTTGTGTTTTGATGCTTATTAAATTTATCAACGGCTTTCTTCCAGTTGTTATATCCTTGTGTAACATGGGGGAAGGTCAGGCCCTTTTCCCATTAACCATCCAATATCCCAACTATCAGGGTAGTCAATCCACGTATACAAAACTCTTGATTCGAAAATTCATTTTTTTTATTTTTGGCCACGTTTTGGAGTAAATCGACCACTGTGCGCCGCAGCGACGCGGTAGGAGCACCAATACTGACGCGTACACGGCCGCAGACGCACAACAATAGGCAGAATTCAGTATTCTAGTATTAGCAGTTTTTGCAAATATCTTGGAACCCAAGCAAGTGCATGCCTTATATGTATAGAGTAAAGTTGTTCAAAATGTTGAGTTTTACATATAAAATATCCAAAAATCATCGAAATCGTAGAGGAAGCAGCTATTCTGCAGTTTGACCAATTTTCCAGTGTCATTATTCTTGAGGGGGGGACTTGGCCCCCTGGCCCCCCCCTGGGTGCGCCACTGTCCTGACCTGACGTATCTATTTAATACTAGCTTTCCCCCGCCACGCGTTGCTGTGACTTGTTTGTCAGTATTTTTTAAAAGCATGTTTTGACCTGTCACAGATGAGACATTTATATGTTTTATTTTATAATGCTTGTGATGCCCGTTCTTCCTCAATTTGATTTGAAGATTCAAATTGTCTTGACTCTGTCTTGACGAGAAGATTCTCGTCGTGACGCATTGGTGATAATGCGAATCAACACGAAACCATATCGATTATTATACATCAGTGTTTTCGCAAACGCGCCACATTCACATAACTTGAAGTAAGTAGTTAGTGCTGTAGCCGATGGAAAAAGTCGTCAAAACTCTTGAACGAATGGACTTTTTCGCACGCTGAGTTCTCATAAGTCTTCCCGAAGAAACGTTGCGTCTAATGACTTAAACCCCAGTTTTCTACGTTCAGCCGTTACGGAGATAACCGATTACAAACAAGCGGACATTTACATTCTTATACAGATTTATATAGGTATAGATATAGATAGATATACAGGGTGTCCCAAAACTCCTTCAAGTCCGGGAAATGGGAGGTTCCTTAGGTCATTTGAAGCAACATTTTCCTTTGCACCAATGTCAGCCGCGGCTTTGTTTAGGAGTTATTAACGAAAAACACTGACCAATCAGAGCGCGACCTCGACGCGCGATGGTACAAACAGCCCGGCGCGCCGGGAGACGAGCGTGGCGTAACGCCACGATGCCGCAACGAACAAGAGTTTCTCGAGATTAAGTGAATCCTCCCCGATTTGGCTGAGCTTTGGATATGTTGTCAAGACGAGGATTCTGAATAACATTTCTCTTTGGACTATTTGGCGGTCGGCTTTAGTTTACGAGATGATCGTAAAAAAAGAGAAGAAGCAGAAACTGATTGTATTAAAAACTCACTTATTCATCCGTAAATCCATTTGCTGCTTCGAAATGTGTGTCACTGGGTCACTCGTTGACGAACTGCACAGATGTCTTCAGGTATACGGCAGCACCAAAAAGTAAGGGACGTACGGCCAGGTCAACGAACTGCACAGCCGGTGGTAGATAGTAATAAGGCCTAAGGGATGCGCGGTCAAGTCGACGATCCAGAATTTCACTTTCACTTTCGAATCGATAAATAATTCGTATGTTTATTTCACACAGGTGCCTTGAAATTTTTCCACACTCACAATCACTGTTCACATTTGTCTACACACATAGTTATGCACTAATAATAATTGCCATATCCGCAGTCTAGTGATTAGTTTAAATATCACTATCAAAAACACAACTAATAGCAACCGTTAGCTTTGAATTGACAAATCTTTGGAGATGTTCCCTCTACCGCGGCTCGAACGACACTGATTTTCTGCAAGATTTTTCTAAAGAATTTAGGTAGGGCATTTAGCGTGTCGAAATTCGAAATGCACGCTGTAGCACGTTTACGAAAACGACGGGACGGTCAGACGAAAAACAGGATGCGAGAAGGACCGCTGTAAGATTTATGGCAAACACATGTTTAGTTTTTCCTGCAGATTGATACGCAGAGTCGATGGGTAACCGTTCAAAAACGTCGGCTGTCCTTCTTTTAGAAAGTTTCTTACGGAAGGTATAGGACAATAGGGATGCTATGCTGACCTGACATTTTTACCCCTTGCTGGGTAAAAGGACCGATGACGTTTTCGCATGGTTACCCATCGACTCTATGTACCAGTCTGCAGGAAAAACTAAACATGTGTTTGCCATAATTCTTACAGCGATCCTTCTCGCATCCTGTTTTTCGTCTGACCGTCCCGTCGTTTTCGTAAACGTGCTACAGCGTGCATTTCGAATTTCGACACGCTAAATGCCCTACCTAAATTCTTTAGAAAAATCTTGCTGAAAATCAGTGTCGTTCGAGCCGCGGTAGAGAGAACATCTCCAAAGATTTGTCAATTCAAAGCTAACGGTTGCTATTAGTTGTGTTTTTGATAGTGATATTTAAACTAATCACTAGATTGCGGATATGGCAATTATTATTAGTGCATAACTGTGTGTGTAGACAAATGTGAACAGTGATTGTGAGTGTGGAAAAATTTCAAGGCACCTGTGTGAAATAAACATACGAATTATTTATCGATTCGAAAGTGAAAGTGAAATTCTGGATCGTCGACTTGACCGCGCATCCCTTAGGCCTTATTACTATCTACCACCGGCTGTGCAGTTCGTTGACCTGGCCGTACGTCCCTTACTTTTTGGTGCTGCCGTATACCTGAAGACATCTGTGCAGTTCGTCAACGAGTGACCCAGTGACACACATTTCGAAGCAGCAAATGGATTTACGGATGAATAAGTGAGTTTTTAATACAATCAGTTTCTGCTTCTTCTCTTTTTTTACGATCATCTCGTAAACTAAAGCCGACCGCCAAATAGTCCAAAGAGAAATGTTATTCAGAATCCTCGTCTTGACAACATATCCAAAGCTCAGCCAAATCGGGGAGGATTCACTTAATCTCGAGAAACTCTTGTTCGTTGCGGCATCGTGGCGTTACGCCACGCTCGTCTCCCGGCGCGCCGGGCTGTTTGTACCATCGCGCGTCGAGGTCGCGCTCTGATTGGTCAGTGTTTTTCGTTAATAACTCCTAAACAAAGCCGCGGCTGACATTGGTGCAAAGGAAAATGTTGCTTCAAATGACCTAAGGAACCTCCCATTTCTCGGACTTGAAGGGGTTTTGGGACACCCTGTAGATAGATATAGATATAGATAGATATAGATATAGATAGATATAGATAGATATAGATATAGATAGATATAGATAGATATAGATATAGATAGATATAGATAGATATAGATAGATATAGATACAGATAGATATAGATATAGATAGATATAGATATAGATAGATATAGATATAGATAGATAGATATAGATATAGATAGATATAGATATAGATAGATATAGATATAGATAGATATAGATATAGGTAGATATTGATTGTGACGTTGCAAGCCTGCGACGTCCTTTCTCCGTTTGAGAAACGGTCAAACAACCGTATCGGGAGTGGACCGGACCGGCCGTTAGCGATTGCGAGAACCACCCGCAATTTTGAGCACTCCTTAAGGAAGAAGTTCGGTTCGAAGATCGCTCCTAATGCTATCTGTGGCACGCGCCGAGAGTGGCTACTTTCAGGAACGTGCCTAGGGAGTGACAACTACCGTAAAGGCGCCCCGCAACAGAGGATCAACAGGACGACAAAATAGTGGCCGTAAAACAAAAACCATTCCGGATCCGGAGAGGTGGCAAAGGGCACCGCCGCACACGAGTGAGGAAGCTCGGAGGCGACGATGTGGGACGAAGGGGTCACACTTGCGTAACATCGGGCATTTTGGTGGGTCCCGCCGTCGTCTCATCCCGCCTATATCTGACCCCGGCAAGGGTGGTGCGGAGGAGCGCCTGGGAGGAATCAACCTCCCCGGTCGTCATGAGCGATCGTAATTTGGTGTTTGTGGAAGGTCTGGGGCCCAAGACCTGTTCCGAAAGTTCGGCCCTGCAACTAGGAATAGTTGCGTTGCGGGTGCGCCCATAGGGAATTTAAGTAGGACGAAAGGAGTGGGGAGACCGAGAATCGATGCGTGCCGTCGATAAGGATCCGCGGATCACTGTCGCGCCGATTGTCGAATGAGCTACCTCTACTTCCGAAGTCTCGCTGACTTACTAAGGTTTCGGCCTTTCTAAGGAAATCCAGCGAGCGTAGCCGACCACGGTAAGTCGATTCAGTGATCCTCGGTTCGGAAATTAGTGTTGGCTCGAGATTTAGTGCGAGGACGAGACGAGAGCGTGTCGTCCTCGATCAATTGGTGTTAGCCGAGGCATTTGTGCCTCGTGCTTTGTACTCGCATTCTTCCAGAGAACGCTTTGAGTCCGTGAGAGCAGTCTCCCCCTTCGAGTAGTCGGAAGTCTTCCTTAAGGAGCCGCGTCGGAAAGGGATAATTTCGGAATTAGCGAGTCCGGTAAATCGGTGTAGATCACGCTCGTCAATCTCGCGACAGTCCGTCGAAACTGCCATCTGCGTCACGCGAATTCTCGTCTCTCGTGAGACTTGCATTGTACCGCCGTACCGTATCTTAAATCGCGTCAAAATATCGACTAACGCGTTCCGCGATCGAACAACTATCGCCAAAGTGTACAAGGAGCGCGGGCTCCCGGGTCGCGGCCACGTGGCCGCTCCTATGTAATTTATTTCTTGACTACGAATAAATTCGTTAGAGCCCTAAATTCTCGATATTATTTCCGACCTGCGAGATCCGTCCTGCCGCGAGGGCTGTCCCCGTTATTCCCTGAGTCCGAACTCCTGGCCGTTCGTGTCGTAGAATTCTGTCAGTGAGCGCGAGAAGATTCGAAGCTCGTGTTTGACTTCCTCGAACACGAGACCTTGGTGTCTGTTAGTGTGGTACTTCCGTGTACCTGGCGCCCGAACAATTATTAGTGCGCTCTCTCGAATCTTCTCGTTAGTCACCTTTGTACCGAGAGGACCGTGTCCGCGCGGCCGCGCACGGCCCGTCCTCAGCGGCTATAAATTTTCGGATGTTGATCGATTTCGCCGGCCAGAAACCCGCCCGAAAAAGGACAACGTTACAAGATATAGATGTAGATAGATATAGATGTAGATAGATATAGATATAGATAGATATAGATATAGATACATATAGATATAGATAGATATAGATAGATAAATATATATAGATAGATATAGATAGATAAATATATATAGATAGATATATATAGATAGATATAGATAGATTTATTTATATAGGCGTAGAAAAGGAGAGTTCAAGCCATACAGAAAAACACCTGATCGAGGTTGTTGAACTTTCCTGCGTGCGATCAAGCGTGTGTGTATGCGTGAGCGCCGCGGTATTGCGACCGCGGCATATCGAAAACAAACGCGAGCGGCCGCGAGAACGAACAGTGGGCGTTGAGACCATTTACATACCTAAACGTACGAAAATTTAAACAAACTAGATCGAGAACGTTCGATCTAGGAGCCAATAAAAGGACGCGTCCGCGCCGTGACAGGGACTCACGTTTTAACACTTTTAACGATCACACGTGGAGGTTCACTACAGTAAATGCTCGTTCGTTGTAAAAAGGCATGGGGTTTGAGTTCACAACGAGCGAATAGGGAAGCTATTTTTGATTTATGACTGCGTCTAGACACACGCTGAGCGCGCCGAGCGAGATTTCAATAGAGAGCCGAACATAGAGAAGGACAGTGAAATACGGATCGCGTGACCCAAGCGTGCCGCCGTCGCCGGCACAGTTTAAAGGCCCACGAGTTCTCACAATGTATGTAATGGCAATGATGGAATTGTTAATTTTCCATTAGGCTTATGAGACTTTCACTAATTCATTTCTGGCATTTTTCTGATTAAAATGATACCAAACACGATATAATTTGTTCCATATTTACTCTACATGTGAAGCATAATTAATAATTTATCATACATTTAACACATACTATAAATAGCATATGTTTAAATAAACAACTTAACATCTTGAAAATATGTTCTTACATCTTGAAAATATTCCATTTTGTCTCTTCGGAAAAACCTTATTACAATTTAGTTTTTGTGCAGCATACTGGGCGGGAATCGAACTCGGGACCTACCGTTTGACTTCATGATGGTTTCCTGGCTGAGCCATGCGAACCTTTACTGTTAGATTCATTACTTTTTATTCTCATAGGCTCAAATCATATCAAATCATATATATTATTATATAAAAAATATTTTAACAGAAGTTTATCTCTTCTAATAATTATATAACCTAATTATTTAATTATTTACCCAAAATATTTTTTAGGTAAAAATCAAACTACTTTTTTTTAATGAAGCATAGTATCAGTATATTAGCGATTAAGAGATATACATATTTTCGTAAGTACTTCAATCGTTTCTGCCGTGAAAACGGCGTTGCGAAAAAGGCAACTTTTACACGTCCATAAAGGCACCTCTGCTGGGACGACGTTTTCACGTTCGAAGGCAGGTGCCTTTTATGCATCTCATTTCTAACGTGAAAACGGCGTCCCAGAAAAGATGCCTTTATGGACGCCTAAAAAGCGTCTTACTGAGACGTGAGACATAAAGACGTGACATGAAAACGGCAACTTAAAGTCGTCCTGTGCTATCTGGGCATAGACGATTTTTCACAACGAACGAGCATTTACTGTACTAAGATACGATACGATACGATACGATACGATACAATACGATACGATTACAATTACGACAAACAGCTAACGAATACGGAGTACGAACACGGATTACGATTTTATGTTTATTCGGCGTGCGAAACACTTATTGTCTCTCTTTTTTGATTTTAGATTAGAATTTTCTAATCTAATCTCGAGAGTATGCTCTCTAATAAAACAGTAGTTATTTGAAACTTTCTACTCTTACATATTTTCTCTTGCTTTTTTTTTTTAAATTGAAGACCAGATTTTTGCGATAAGAAATCGTATCTTACATTATTAATTATGTAGTCTGCATAATATATTGTATTAAAAGTCAATGCTGAACTAAATGGAGACAATTTTAAAAATTCTTTATAATCGGTAAGGGATTTTTAAGGGATCTTTCAAGTCGCAGGAAGTCCCACTTTCTAACAAATCGGAATATTTTTAGTAAACCTTCCTCTACATAATCGTGCAAAAATTATTTCGGCATTCGTTCGTCTTTGCAAATTATAGCAGTTTAAAACTGCCAATGTTACTGCCAATCGCGTCCCCTTATGTTTTACGGACTACATTTGTATTCTCCGACCAAACTTCGCAAAGCGATGCAAAGTTCTTCTCAACAACTGTTTGGATTAGAGTCACTTGAAATGTTTATGCTATGGTGCAGATAAGCCTTTAAACGAGTCTTCGACTTTCGGTCAGTTCTCGGAGGAGACTCAGGAAACACGTCACAAAGGCTTTAAAGAATTTAGACACAAACAAACTCAAGAAGTTGTAACGAATCTAGTAGCTCGTCACAACGGTGTTTTCACCCTCGTGCCGAATGGCTCGCCGAGCCAGGGTTCGCGGCGAGGGGAGCGGTCGGGAAACGGTGGTTCGGGCAAGGTATGAAATAAAGTTCGTACACATGGCGTAACTTTCCACGTCTCACTAGGCCGCGGATCGCGAAGATGCCGATCGCGGTATTCGCGGGTGCGCGTACGGGTTCGCGGTTCGCGGATCCAGGGGTCGGCGACGGACAACGGCTCGTCGAGGTACACGGGCATTCCTTCCGCGACGGCTCGTCGACTTTACGGGTATATCGGAACCGGCGGCTCGCGA
Source organism: Lasioglossum pauxillum (assembly GCA_933228785.1). Taxonomy (NCBI): domain Eukaryota; kingdom Metazoa; phylum Arthropoda; class Insecta; order Hymenoptera; family Halictidae; genus Lasioglossum; species Lasioglossum pauxillum. The sequence goes on along the minus strand of OW121706.1, from coordinate 23,725,499 downwards.
TAGGGTTTGTCGGGGACGGTCTAGGTCAAGGGTGACGGTGAGATCCGCTCGACGACGCGTTGAGCGGGCGAGGAGCCTACGGCACGTTGCACCGGGTGTTCCGACGGCTCGTGGGAACGGCGACGGGAACTTCGGCGCGAAGCTATTGAAGGATTCGCTCAACGGCGCGCTGAACGGGCGAGGATACAACGGCACGATGCAAACGGGGTTCCGACGGCTCGTGGAACGGCGACGGGAACTTCAACGGCGCGTGAAGCGTAGGCTAGAATCGTCCGACGGCGCGTGGGACGGGCGAGGACACAACGGCGCGTTGCAAAAGGTGTTCCGACGGCTCGTGGGAACGGCGACGGGAACTTCGGCGCGAAGCGGTTACGGCGGACGGTGCGGACGCAACGGCGCGTTACTTAGGTATCCGGAACGGTCGGGGTCGGGAGATTGACGGCTCGTCAAGGTAAGGCGCTTACCAGTGTTCCGTTCCGTCTAGGCGGCTCGCCTGCTGGACTCGGAAAGAGAGCGAGTCTTCTTCCGTGCTGCCTTTTATAGGCAAATTCGGTGGAGACTGCGGGGTACGCGGGTTGCGGTGTACGTGAGCAATTCGCCGAATTGCTCATGCAGCACCTGTTTCGAGGCGCGAAAACGCGGGAAGATGCGTAACATTGTGTTGCGCCTGGTTACGAGGCGTGAAATCGCGCGGTACGGATTCGGGTTCGGTCGGGATCGTTCGGCGCGCTTCGGTGATACGCGAGTCTTCGCGTTCGTAACAGAGCTGTACTGAGCCCGCTGTACAGGTCTGTTACACCCCCCTCTTTCTTCGGGGTGACAAACGAGCGACGGTGAGACTCTTTATTAAAAAAAAAAACAAAATTACATATTATTTACTTATGAACTAGCGCAGTCTTAACCTATGGTACGGGGGTCGGATCAGGCAAAACACAGGAAATCTGGAAAAACGACACATTTTATTTCTCTTCTTATGTCGACAATAGACTTTGGTAAAAAAAACAGTTATAGCTATAATTACGTCTATAAATATATCACTCTCTGCGGGTATTCGTTAGCCCGTCTCGGGCGTAGCCGTCAATCTTATGACAACAGAAAAATAATAATACTCTTTGCAGCAAGTGCGCGTGGGACTAGCAAACAAAAATTCAAAATGGTTATAGCTATATTTACGTCTATAAATATATCAGTCTCTGCGGGTATTCGTTAGCCCGGCTCGGGCGTAGCCGTCAGTCTTATGACAACAGAAAAATAACTAGAGGGCTATTGTTGCTCGCTCGCTTCGTTCGCTCGCGAGTAGGGTTGTTTTTGTTCGCTCGCTTCACGAGCTCGCGGGTAGGACTGCTCTTGCGAGAAGGTTAGTGATACGCATGGCTAGTAGGGCCTACTGCTATTAATGTTTTTTATTTGGTGTGTGACTCTTCAAGAGTCACACAAAGAACTTCCCGATTCGTTACTCCTTCGCCAACATCGCTAACATCGTTTTTTTTTGTACTTTCATCGATATTCTCCCAAAATGTATTCTTGGGAGTAGAGATGATTAACCCACTCTTGCATTGGAATAACTTTCGATTATTCCAAGCGGTGACAATAGCATCAGTTAAAAAAAAATTTTTTTAAATCTAAAAAAAAAATTAAGAATTAAATTTTTTATGTAATTGCGTTTGGTTCTTTGGTGGAAAATTTTCGTCCCCCCTTATAAATTGCATTGTAGAATCAACTCTTTTCGAAAAAAAAGTAAAAATCTAAAAAACTACTTGACCAATACGGACCAAAATCTAATCAGCTCTAAGTTACGACGGGGCACATCGATTGCATCATTCATCATCCTGATCGCGTTGTTACTTTTTCTGAAAACGTTAACGAAAAATTTGATTACATAGAAACGGCCATACGCACACACACACACACACACACACACACACACACACGAACATTTTGATAAAAATGGTCTAAAATGACCCCAATGACCATGAAACGTGAATATCTGCTTAAAAATCGATTTTCGATTTTCGGGGTAATTACAATAACTTCCCTATAAAATCGGGAAGTTAATAATACTATTTGCAGCAAGTGCGCGTGAGACTAGCACTACAAAAATTCAAAATAGTTACGTGAAATCTGGCGTAGAAAAATATGAAATATAAATATATATATATATATATATATATGTAAAATATGGACTACACCTATGACAATAGAAAAATATAAGCTAGAAAAATACGAAATCTATATAAAAAAAATGTAGGCAGTTCAAGTATAGAACCCTCGGCACGAGGGTCGGTCGCGGCGCGCGATCCTTAAACTAGTCTAAGACCTGAGCCCTTCGCTTGCATCGGCGTAGGTGGCCATCCTTCGTAAAAAAAGGATCCACCTTTCCTCGGGGGTGGATGCCCGGTACTGCCCCGTCTTCACATAGTATGTGGGAACCTCCACTCGACGGCCCGTCGGTAGTTGGTACCAGGCGGTGGGGCCTGGTACTGGTTTGCCGTCGTATGATAGTGACGGGGGGGGGGGGCACCGGAGAGACGGTCTCCGGACGGTGTCGGGCGACCCCCGTTGCCGGATTGTTCGGTCCAGGCCTGTATGGGGCTCTGGGTGTAGAATTCAGGGTCTAGAGTGTCCAAAAAACGCAGGAAATGCTGACGGATAGATTCGGTGCTTAGGGCCCCCAGACGATAGCGAGCGCGGTGTTGATCGAAGGCGGCGAACAGACAGTAATCTGTAGGAGACAGATCAGGAGAGTGGGGGGGGGGGGTGTTCCAACACCTCCACTCCACTCTCCTGATAACTCATACGGGCCACGGAAGAGAGATGCGGGGCAGCTCCATCCTGCAATAACAAAGGGGGGCGGCTTCTTTGTGGATACAGGATCCGATAGGCGCGCAGCGCTTCATTAAACAAGGAGGCGTGTAGGGCCCCGGTCATACTCAAATTTGCATCGAGAAAATGACACAATAGCCCTCCCTCACACCACCAGACGCTCACTTGCAACCGCAGGGGTATAGTCTGGGGTGCGAAGGTGGACGGAGCGTGAGGTCCTGAGCGGGCCCATAAAGTGGGGGAATAAGGTGCATCATACAAGATCATACAACATCGTTCGTCGCAGGTTATGACGCGACCTAGAAAGGGGGCCTCCAGATTCCGGAGAAGTAACCTCACAGACACCTCCACACGGATAGCACGACTAGAGTTGGAGGGTGCAAATCGGTACCCTGTATGCCGGATGCGACGATAATGTAGGGCTCGTAGTCGTCGGGAGAGAGTGGAGGCACTCACGCCGAATCGAAGTGTAAGAGCGTCCAGACTAATGCGAGGGTTCGCGGTAATGGTTGATATTAGTAGGTCGCTATCCAGATCGCGGATCCGGGGGCAACCACTGCGAGGGGAGTCTCCCAGTCGTATACGACCCCCGCGAAACTCATCGTATAGCGCGTACAGCGTAGAGCGGGAAATTACGCGGCCGTAGACCCGCGTCAGTTGGGCAAGGGCGTCCAAAGGCGGGACGTTGGTAGAATGCAAAAAGCGCACCAGTAAGCGTATATCGGTCCGCGACAAACGCATGGGCGATACCTAAAATAAAGAAAAGACTATAGAATAGAATTGAATACAGTATAGTATAGTATAGTATAAAAAGAGAAAAATCATAGGATAAATACCGGGCTGGAGGACGACCCCGGAGTAGAGGGCGAAGTCCTAGGCGTCGTAGGGCGGGAGCGTTGAGACATCGTAGACCAATACCTGGAAAAACTAGAGGGCTATTGTTGCTCGCTCGCTTCGCTCGCTCGCGAGTAGGGTTGTTGTTACTCGCTTCGCGAGCTCGCGGGCAGGACTGCTCTTGCGAGAATGTTAGTGGTATGCATGGCTAGTAGGGCCCACAGCTATTAATGTCTTTCATTTTGTGTGTGACTCTCCACGAGCCACACAAAGAACTTCCCGATTCGTTAGTTGCTGTATATTATTATTATTATTATTATTTATTAAGTGTACGTTTTAAGAAGATTATACGTTTTCAGGGAAATTCAATAGTTTTCTACTTATCAAAATGTTTGCTATATGGCGTCGCATTAAACCAATATCGTATGCTCGTTGCTCGCTTGGTTCCTTGTTATAGCATACTAATGTTGCAAAATAAATTGTCTTAATTAGTTTTTCGCAAACGATACAACTCATCATTATCCGGGTTTGCAGTATTGATCTTGGTTTTCTTCGATATTATTAATTTAAATTTTCTCAAAATATATAAACCGCTCAATTTTGAAACTCTGCTCAGTGCTACATACAACATTTGTAAAGTTCGTATTTCTGATTTTTTAAAATCCAAACATACTTTCTCGTATGTTTTTTATCCCTGACTTTTATGAATCGTAATCGCTTCAGCAGGAACCACTGGAAATTGACTACGTGTGATTTGATATTTTTCCTTCACTCGAAATATTTACTTGATTCGATATTTTTTTATTATTGGTGTTAAATTTTGATTTATATTTGCATTTTTCATATAATCACGATAACGAGTTCTTACTTTCACTCCTACCCTGGCCAATTGAAAATCTAACCACAATATAGACGGAATTTTAGTATTTTCTTGAAAAGTAATAAATTTTAATATTCCGCATGCTCCATTAACCAATTCGTCTTCAACGTCAATGTTATTAATTATCATATATTTTATATTAATTTTCAATTTAATCTCAGTTAACAATTCGTTTTGAACTCATTGTTTATTTAAAGATTGTAATATAAATGTTTTTGTACTTTCATCGATATTTTTTGAAAATGTATTCTCGGCGATGATTAACTCACTCTTGCATTGGAATAATTTTCGATTATTGTAAGCGGTTACATTAGCATTAGTTGCATAATTGGAAAAAACATTTTTTTTAATTAAAAAAAAAACAAGAAAATTTTTTTTTTAATTTTATAAAAAAAATTTTTTTTAATTTTATAAAAAAAAAATTTTTTTTTAATATGTCTAAATATATATATTTAGTTACGTTTACTTCTTCGGTGGATACGCCTTTCGTATAAATTGCAATGTTTAATCAACTCCTTTCGAAAAAAACTAAAAAACTACTTGACCAATATGGACCAAAATCTAATCAGCTCTAAGTTACAGCGAGGCACATCGATTGCATCATTCATCATTCCGATCGCGTTGTTACTTTTTCTGAAAACGTTAACGAAAAATTTGATACCATAGAAACGGACATACGTACACACACACACACACACACACACATACCGACATTTTGATAAAAATAGTCTAAAATGACTCCAATGACCATGAAACGTGAAGATCTGCTAAAAATTCGATTTTCGATTTTCGGGGTAATTACAATAACTTCCCTATAAAATCGGGAAGTTAAAAAGAGAGAAAAAATTAGAATAACAAAAGTTGATTAATAAAGGAACTATTCAACTTTTATCAATTTTGATATAAGTTTACAATCAGTGTAAAAAGATCTCAGAGAATCATTTCAGTATTAAAAAATATTACATACGAAAGTAGTGGATACTTGATAAACGAATACACGGGATCCGAGGACCTCCTTCGAGTGGTACCTGTAAAGTAAAAAGATAAAGATCAGTTTAGGATCAGTAGTAAAAATTTAGGATTGATAAGAGAACGAACTAGTTAGGCGCTCGAGGTTGCAGTAAGTTAGGCGCGCGCGAGCGAGAGATGCGGGGTTTCATGCGAGAGAAACAAAGATACCTAGCACGCGTGACGTAGGCACGCAAAATGGCCGTTACGGCGCACAGTGGTCTAAACGGGCGATTTAGCTGGACAAAATTATTCTAGCATTATTTTAAGACTTAAAGCCATAGGTAAGTAGGCCATTGGATTCGTCTTGACATCAGCTACAATAATATGTAATAAAAAATACTCAGTGGCGTTTAAAAAATTAACATAAACATATTTTTTTATTAAAAAAAAAATTTTGTGAAATTTTTTTATTGGGATCTATAGATGACTGAGTATCGATTAACTTTTGTTGGAAACATTTTCTTGCCAGATTATCCGAAATGTTCAAATTATCGTGGTGACAATTGGGCATTTGCGTCGAAAAGCTGACAGAACTACTTTTGCATCATTCTATTATTATTCTACTATCGCCTGTTGTCTCTTAATTGGTCGGCGTCTTTACTCGAACTCACCTCCTAATTGGTCAACGTCTTTACTCTAGCTCACCCCCTTAGGTATGGGGGAGATTCGAAGTGATCGCGCGGTCCCTCATTAAACCGACGGAAAAGTAGCATTGAAATAAACGGACAATAGAAATTAAAATTAATTTAACGTTATAAAAGATATTTATCTTACAGAATTAACAAAGACCGTAGATCTGGTGACATTATTTTTGCAGCAGTCGGTCGTGGTGACCTCAAGCTAGAAATGAGAGGATCTGAAGATATCAACAAACTGTGTAGGAGATCTTCGTTGGTGGCCCGTCGAGATATTTTCCGAGTATGGTATTCGCGAAATGATCGCAATTCTTTATGCCTTGCTTCCTGGGCATCTTCTGATAAATTTCCAATAGGTAGTATGCTGCTTTCTATCACATCAGCACCATGTACAAGCACTTTGTGAACAGTTACCGGCATATAATACCATGGGTATAAATTCACAAAGAGTTTGGCCGTGTCCAGGGCATATTGACGGAAAGCTGATGGATTAACGCTTTCACCAGATGAAAGTGCCTGCAGAGTAATCGCAAAGCGAGTTACAAGTTTTTCATCTATGCCGGTAATTTTGGAAGAGGTCGATGGATCTCCAAAGAAACGTCTGGCAGTGTTGCCGTCGTTTGTGGTCCCGAATCACTGCTTGATGACGTCGACAAGAAGGCCCGTTTCACTTCTAAATTTAGAAATAATTGTTGCTTTTCGCAATTGGAATTGTTTCTTCTCATCTTCATTGCCTTTTATTTGCCATTTCTTGATGTCCAACCGATACGACACATGTAAAAGGCACTCAAAGAAACGGATGTAGGCGTGTAAAATCGAGAGGCCGAAATTGAACGACTGGCGATCACAAGAGCGTTGTACAACATTGTCTATGTCATTCATTTGTACGGGTAAAGCTCCACATATATAACACTTCTGTGAAGAAGTATTATCCATTAAGGCATTGCATACTTTCATGTCTAACATAGTTCTTAATAGCGAATGACAAACAGCAATGTCTCTGTTGTCACCGAAAGAAACGGTCGTTGGTATTAATTCCGATATTTGCTGATTAATATAAGAATTCTCCTCCTTAGTGTTGTCAGCATTTTCATGAATAAACTGGAATCTTATGGGACGACACCAACGAGTGGATGACGTACGAGGATTTTTCCATAAATCAATTTTTGTACTAGAGTGCTTATGTTCCGCCGTTAATTGTAACGGTACAATGGATGTCAATAAAATATTGGCATCCGAGGCCTCTGTATCACCATCGGTAAACTTTTGCTTATAAAGAGCATGTCCCGAACTGCCATCCAGTCCCCACTTGTACGTCAGATTGAAGGAATAGTTATTATTTTGAAAATCAGCATCTGGTACCTTCAACATAAAACTGTTTTCTCCTGAAAATATTAATCTGCGTACTGTGTGGTCGAGTAAACCTTGCAGTTTCACCTCTGCCTTGGTGTCAGTTACAATGATCGTCGATTCGTCAGGGTAACACTTTTGTTTCTCAATTAGAATTTTATTGTAACTGGGATATAAGTGAGCGTTTCTTTCTTTTGCTCCTTGTTGCATAACAATATACTGATGTTTCGACAAGCCTAAAGAAATCATCAAATCTAATGCCTCTTGTGGTGTATACGGTGTGTATGCCTCCTCTGTCGTTGTTGCTTTTTTTAGAAAATCAGGACTCTTTCCTGACGCTTCCTCAATCACTCGGGCTAGAATTCTTTTCCCCGATGCTCTATGTGCAGCTCGTGCTGCGTACTCCAACTCTTCCGGAGTGTACTGCGTCAACAGGCTTTCTATTAGCCTGCGTTTTGTCTTTTCACTTGCTTCAGAAAACTCTTTTTTCGGTCGTCCAACACTGCGTCCTTCAAACTCAAACAATGGTTGTTCCAGCCAGTCTGAATTGCTCGAAAGGAATCTATCAGCCATGCGCCAGCTGTTCTTCCATTTGGTTACTAAACTGATACAAAAGTGTTGGATTCTTTTTCTAAGAAAATCCTTTGACTGTCTATCCGAATTTTCAAAATTACATGTTTGAGCCACATATTCATAAATTAAATTTCGGACTTCAACACTTCTAGACGTAGCAATCATATTTCTGTCTCGGAGAAATTGAAAGATGTCCCTTCTGCTCAGCAAAATATTACCTACAAACAATTAAGATTAGTGTAGAATACTTTGCACAAATGTTCATTGGATCTATCTAAGAATTTTGGGGTATTTCGGTTATAAACAGTTTTTATATTAAGAGAGAAGTTAACTCTTCGTCCGAACCGACTCACAATGCGGTACTTTGGTAGGAATTTGGGACAAAAATAAAAAGATACGTGTGGCGTAGTAATAACTTATATTTCTTTGTTTGGAATTGTTTTAAATACACTAATCGAGGTTTTGGAATATTATTTTAGAATTTTTCATTCTTTTAAACTAAATAAATTTCAAAGAAACAATAATAGGCATATTTTATGTATACTGTAAAAATGAAATATAAACATATAGTACATATATTACGTGTAGAAAACAGATAAACAAATATCTATAAAAACAAATAAACAAAACATTTTAATAACACACATTAATCACTGTTCGTATGAGAATCGTCGTTCCCTCACACCGAATCAGAAAAATCTAATTCTTCCGGAATAGCTTCCGTTGTGTAGCCATACATGATGACGCTTAACTAAATAATGACGATTGCGTGAACAATCTTTCCACTTCCTCGCGAGTGCTTTACAGAAATCATTTACTTTCTCTTCTAGTTCATCCGATATGGCATTCACGTTCAATAAAGAACAAAGTTTTTTGGTAATCGTCAACATTTTCTCCGAATAGGTGGATTGGCAAATCCACTCATCAATCAAATCGCGATTACGAATAGAATTCCATAAAGAAAGATAAATTACATTTACTACGAGTTTATAGAAACTACTTTTGTTAAAAAAACGATTTTTAATTTTAAGGAAAAAACACAATTTCTAAATTGCCAGTTAAAATTAGACATACCTATGGTCGAATTCTCCATACTTAATTTGTGATAAACCATTTAAAACAAAAACCAGCCTATAACAAAAACCAGCCTATAACAAAAGCCAGCTATGGCTGCTATTGACCCTCTATTAATTTTGTTGAATACTAATTTTTACATACGTGGTCCTGATTTACCGACTGATGATTTTATTGGATAATTAGATTAGATAAACGGTGCCGGATGTCGCATTATTTGGTCGCAATTTTGGAAAATTGAAGTACAATGTCTACTAATTACGAAAAAACAAAAAATACAGGATATTTTGAACCCTGCTTGAAATATCTCTATCTAAAGGTGAGAAAACCTATTTCTACTGTATTATTTACTACTATAATGCATATAAGAGACTTACAAATTTGAAATTTCAGTCACATTAGCGGTACTTTAAGCTATCATATCTCATAGGACATATTTCATCAATCCTTTTTCCTGATATGTACCATGAAAGTAAGTTACTTTTTGATCGATGAACTGCTTGATACAGCATTTTCTTAAGAAAAAGAAACACTTGTAACTAAACCCCTACTGAATTATTTGAATTTTCTATTGATAAACATGATAATTTAGATGTTAAGACATAGATTCAACATAGAATCCAGTAGATATTAGACAACGAATTTTTAGATTTTTGTCCACAGGGTACCGCACTGCGACCGTTTTGTGTAAGTGCTTATGAATCACAAACGACAAAAGATAGCAAAAACTGATTGAAATAAATGTTATATCGTAATTTTAGGCCCACAAATCTCTATAAAAATTTTCTAAAAAAAATCATTTTCAAAATATAAAAAAAAATTATAAATTTTCAAAATTGTTTGCATAAATTTTACGGGCCCAAAAATACGATATCACTTTTACTCCAATCATGTTTTGATATCTTTTTATCATTTGTGGCTTACATAGAAGAGAATCATAGAGATGATTCGAAATATATCGACATTGAATTACTAAAAACTGTCTCAAATTCAAAGGTGCAAGTTCGTTCAAATAAAATTGATTTTTTCGGACATTCTAGACTTCTATGAAGATGTTCTAACATGTTCCATCATAAAGCTTTTTAAAGCTTTTTTTTGCGAGACTGTCAAAGTTTAAATGCTATATACGTTTGAAGTATACTTTCATTTTTTAGCAAATAAACAATATATTTAAGTTTTATTTGAGTTTTGTCCTTTTGGTTTATGCTGGTATCCATCATAGAATGAAAAATTCCACAAATATTTCCACTACTAGATGTTCACAACGAGATATACTAATGAATAGTGAGGTGTCGAACGACGATGAAGAAATACGAAGTTGAAAAATGAGTTGTTCGTGGGGGTATATTTTATTATGGGGTGATAAAAAGCGAAAAACCAATAGTGATTCATCTTACCTGGTACCTTACCTCTCATTTACCGAAGCGGAAAATTTTCCTGCTGGATTTCCATTTTTTGGGTTTTGTCCAGCTAAATCGCCCGTTTAGACCACTGTGCGGCGTCACGGCCAGTTTCGGTTAATTTTAATGAAAATTAGGACCCTTCGGGATTGCGGTTGCGGCTCAGAGTGTGAACGGGGGGTTTTTTCATCCGAGCGATTAATCCAGACGCAAAAAACAGGCTCAGGGAGCCTTAAATAAGGAAATATAAAACAAAAAAATTTTTTTTCTCTTTCTCTGATATATTATAACGGTGTGCAAAATTCCAGGCGGAACATAATGTAAATGACGGAGATAGGATAAATTCTTCACTTTTTAGGTTGAAAAAAATCAAAATTTTGCTAATTTTGGAATAGATTCAGATTCGTATCGTAAAGACAAATCCACAGTAAAAAATTAGACTAACAAAAGTTGGATAGTAAAGGAATTATTTAATATTTTCTAATTTTGAACCGAAATCAAAAACATGAGCTACAAAAAATTTCATAGAAGCAAAGTGATGCGGATTGGCATAATTAACAGATGGTAAAAAATTTGACTAATAAAAGTCATTTAGTTAAAGAGATTTGGCAACTTTTCGAAATTTTCTTAGGATGCGGCGATGGATTCGACGTTCCGGGCCGCCTCGCTTGCTAAGCAGGCGAGGCGGCCTGGAACCGTTTTCCTTCAAACGAAAAAGTCAAAATTAGTAAATAAAATTTAAATAAAGTAGTTATCGTTGTCGGCTGGAGCGCTCGGGGGAAATACTCACCTGTGGAATCGCAAAAACAGCGTACGGTTTAAGAGTTGCTCTGACCTTATCAAGGTAGCTGCTCTTAACCGAAACTTTTGAACTAAGATACAATAATAACCGGGGTCGATGTGAAAAAAGAACTGGCGGTGACAACAAGGACCATGACGTGCGAAGCGAAAATAACAGCTACAGTTACAGGTGTATCAAGGTCGCCAGAGTGGGGTTACTCGCCTGGGGGTCTAGCTTACATTCGAAATTTAACTGTAAGACAGTCGAGCGTCAGATGTGGCTGAAAACAGTTCAGAGAGAATTTTCAAATTTCAATAGTTAAAGTGAAAGTAGTGATTAGCAAAGGTGAGGTGAAACGCTGTCTAAATAGTTAATCCAGAATTAATATAATTGTTATCGGTTAGATTTCTTTTTGGATTTTTTCTTTTTGTTTTAGTTACAATACATATAAGTTTAAATATAAATTAGTTAAAGAATTAGTAGTGGGTATGTTACCTGAATCTACCTTGCGGCGGAACTGAATAGTATCTATAGTAACGGTATTTCTTCTACTGTTCCAGATCCAGCAATATTTTTGCCATCACTCGACTCTGGCAAAAATTAATAAAAAATAAAATAGAGAATTTCCGCTGGTACGAGTGTCGGTGGATTGGTGCGTGGTCGTGGGGCCGATAGTCCGGGGAGTTGCGACGTGAGCTCCGAATCAAAAGTCTCCGGACTTTCCGGCTTGCCGCCTAGTGCAATCCGTCCGGAAACTTTTGAAGCGAACTTCGTTCCAAAAGTTTTCTCATAAAATTTCGGACAAAATTTTTTCGGTCGTATTCGGTGTAGTGCACAAGGGCGAGTTTTTTGTTAATGCGTGCGGACAGTTTAGTAAGAGAATTTAGGTTGTTTAGGCTTTTTATTGCAATTTTGCGTGCGATTAGTATAGGGTGCGCCCGTTTTAGGATTAGTTTTGTCCCCCGATGGACAATCGAGAGAGTGTGACTAGGGTAGGTGCGTGAGCTAGA